>NQII01001616.1:213432-270127 GCA_002778355.1 Clitarchus hookeri
AGGAGTGCTCATGGCACCACTTCCAAGCTTGTCAGCCTTTTTCTCTGGCGTGAAATTTTGCTGGATGGTTGGTGGGGAAGAGGTCCCGCGCTGCAGCGACACGTGTAACTGAGTATCCATCCTCTGGGTTGACCTGTCCTGGCTGCCCACGTGTCCCACGACGTGTGTCAACTTGTTGGCGCTCGCAGGGAGGGTAAAATCGCGTGGGGTGTCAGTGAGGTTTCTACTTCCAATATGTGTTACACGTCAATACAATCCATCAGTTGTCTGTCTCTATTTTAACCATCTAGAGGGTTCCTAGAACCATATTACTTTCTCAATACATCTTTACGTGCCTTCATAGATAGTAGTCAATAAAGTAGCCAATAAAGAAACAACAGAGACTAGCAAAATGTCAACCGAATCGCATACAGTTTTCTAATTTTTTCTCAGGATAATTATTTTACCTGCGACTGTGTCATCAATAACAAAGTGCATTCTAATACAGAGACTTTCGCTGAATACGTACTCTATGTACGTGTACATGGGTGTGTGTAAGTATGCGTGAGCGTGCGTGTGTATTTATGAATGTGTATATGTATCCATGTAGAAATAAATGTATTTATGTATTATTCATGTTTGTGAGCATATATGTATTTATGCCCGTATGTAAGAATTTATGTAGGTATGCAAGCATGTATGTATACATTAATGAGAGTATATGCATATGTATGCATGTATAAATATATGCAGGTATATATGTAAGAATATTGCATGCGTAGTGGCACTTGCAAATTGTTTTGTAGTAAATCAATATATTACATATCAATCATATTATATTTTTGGAAAAATTAAATTATTTAGTTTTTGTTGGCAAACTTTTAGAATCGCTAAAAAAATCCCTGTCTTCACAAAAAAAAATGGGACGGTAATTTTTTTTTCCTCTAGAGCTTCCGACACAGACATGAGTTGGAAAGGATGGCTGTGCGAAACCTTTTTATAATATAGTTTGTATAAATGATAACTACATTAAAATATATGCGAAATATCGATATGTTGAGTATAGGCTGTTGACTGTAAAGGGAGCACTTTTGAGGCCCTAGTTACTTTTTTATTTCAGCGATTTTTTATCCTTTACCCACTTTTTAAAATGAATATTCACATATAAGTAATAAACACAGTGTGTAGATTACACCGCACTCTGCAGTTACTATCTAAGGCTAAAATAAATTATATATTTAGTGACTATTGTTCCAAATAAGAGGGCTTTCAAATGCGCCCACTTTACCGGGAATAATCTATAACGAAAAATTAGTTGCTTTACACTGCAACAAAATTCCTATTTTTTGATGGTGGTGGACGGTTTTGAAATGAAAAAAGGGATGGCAGGATTGGAAATTTTAGATGGCTAATTTCGTATCATCTTTAATGGGCGTAAGAACTACTTGGTTATGCTGAAAATAAATACCAAAATTTTATTCTAATTACATAAAGGTAATAGGTCTTAAATTTTAACATCTGAGAGCTCCTTGCTACCCTTTTCGAGTTCCAATCATCAAAATACACTATGATATTCCAAGCGAATTTTCTAATATGGTGAAAGGAGGAGATGCTTCTTGTCCTTTCACAAACAGACAAGGCTTTGGCATAAAATACAGGATGATCAGAAAGTTGTCGGTTCTCAATGTTGGTCGATGTATTGCTGAGCTTGACCTGGCATCGATAAGATGAGTGCCGAATAAAGCCGTGGCGTATAGTGTACCATGTTTTGTTCTGAGCCCACATTTCGTCACCATTTCGTAGGGGTGGGAGGGTGTTCAACCGAGGTTTAATCGTGGGTTCTCAATTGTCGAAACACAAACGAACCAGTGGCTTAAAAAATGAACAACATAATAAAAGCCAAAGACCCTACAAATCAGCCACAACATAAAAATATAAAGAGGAAGCGCTAATAAATTATAATGCTGGGTGTGGAACATGTTCACAAAAATTAGAGAGAGAGAAATGGTAAACACAAAATATTTTATTGTAACCAAAATAGGCCCAGAGGAAAATTGAGTAACATAAAATAATTACGTCAAACTTGTAGTTGCGCATTACTAAAAATTTTGTTTTTGTTCAATGCTTTTTCTTTTGACCAAATTATAAAAATTTAAAGTGTGTGATAGTTCTTTAACAAATGATGGACCAAAAAAAAATCTATTAACAATTAGACAAATTCAGTAAAACTGGATTGCTTCAATAACAAAAGTACTTGCAAAGTCTTTCTTTTAAACAAAAATTATAGTGAAACTTCTCAGAAATGTAACATTATTAACTGCACTTCAAACGCAAATCATGTTACTTAATATTAGAAATATATTCTTTTAGATGTCCATAAAACTAGATATACAACAAACAAAGTGCAGAAACATTAATGTATGGTAACTTCATATTATTATCTAGTTAAATAAAGCTTATGGTCCCTGGGTTGCATCCCCAACATCTAAATATACTAATACATATTAAATTAAAAACATTATTATCAACAAATTTAATAAACATAGCAAAAATTGTCAAAAATCGTTCAGTCACATGTGCGTGAAGATAGTTTATAAAAAAAATGTTATCCACTTAGCTTGTGTCCAGCGAACACTTGCACGAAACGAAAACAGAACTGCCTTCGGAGACAAGGACAATCTCCTAGAGCAGATGAAAAGCCCAACAGCTGTGGAACTCAGTCGTGACCAGTAGTTGTGAGGTTCAGGCAGGGATTCGCCTGAAACACAAACCGGGAGAATATTCAGTAACCAGGATTACTAGAATTACTTGGACCCTCTCTATAATAGAGAGTGCCAAAATAATCAATTCAATTACTAAACAATTTAAAAAAAGGGAGAAAATAGTTATTTGAAAACTTTACTCACCAAAAAGGGAAAAAGACAAATGGAGAAAGTCAAGTAGTCAGCATCACCAAAATTCCAAAATAAATCCAAATGCACAACCTAACCACGATATTATTAGCACTAAAGGACTATGTTATGGTAAGACTACTAGTTCACATAGGAACTAAGTCCCAAAGAACACAGAGGCAGGAACACAGCGGCCATGTGCCATCTTGCTCCCCTGCCGGATAAGAAGTGTCAGAAACAAAGCTGTGAAGCACGTAGTAACATCAAACAAAAGAGCTACGAAAATATTAAAATGTAGCCGATAGATGTCGGAGGCAGTTCAGAAGAGACGAAATGTGTTGAAGTGCACAGAGGTGGGCGAACATAGCACCTGAACAAAAGAGCATTTTTATGTGAAATTATGCGCCAAGCGGCAGGGATACGCCGAGAAAATATGCAAGAACTGCAGCTGCATGGAAGAGAGTGGAAGGGGTAGCTTGAGACGGCAACTGGAAGAATTCGCAACGCGGCGTCGCACATCCGGTCGGTAGAGAAAGAATCTCATGAAACACGGGTCTGCAGGCGAGACCGGATTTAAAACGTAGCTTTCAAAATACAGGTCAAAAATGAATTAAAATAAAAATTACGAGAAAAATATGTAAATAATAATATACTGATAAACAATGATTAATAATCTGAAATACATAAATAACACATAACATATGCTTCTATAAATAAATAAATCAAATTTTTACAATGATGTTTTATTATAACAGAGGACAAATATACATTATTAAATAAATTGTAGATGTTCAAACAGATAATAAAAGTATTATTTATCGCATTAATTAAATACCAAAGGTAGTAAGACAATTAAATATTACTCTCAATCGTTTTTATTAAATTAAAATACAGTAATGAGGTTTCAAAATATTAAAAATAGTACTCTAGTAGTGACACAATGGTAAAAATAGTGATGACGTATTTTAAAACGGCAAACCAGCAGATATTATATTTCCACGGGCTCCAGTACCTCGTCAACATCGTGGCTCGCCGTTAATGTACTAGAGGCGAGTTGAATCATTTATTTGTTCTGCACCTGTTTGGTTATTTATGTTTGCAGTTTAGTCGGTTTCTGAGCATTACTTCACAGTGTGGCATGTTCTCTGCCAAAGATTGTAATTGCCAACACCGCAGAAAGAAGTTGAACACGTCTTTAACCAGTAACGCCCAAGAAATAAATAAAAGCTTCAACACTTTGGGCTACTATAGAACAACGGATAATGTTCTATAAGCGAGATATATGTGTAAAATGCCTTCCCTTCACTATATATAATTAACGAAAATGTCTAAAAACTTGGTATATTTCAATGACCTATGCACACATCTGCCAGGTTTCTTTCGTTTCTGGCTGCCGCACGTGTAAGAAACTGTCTCCTCGTTTGTTAGTACAGAAGAGACTTCTGCTGCCGTGGCAGTAGTCAAACTAAGTCTTTTGGCTCTGGAAGCATCCTAAATCACGACCCCACGTCGGTAGGTTGTGCGGTGCTCCACGACGGCAGAGGAACCCGTCCGATGGCTACGTCGAGTAACCGCTATAGTCCATTCACGGTTACTTCCAAATTTTCTGAAGCCCCACTGAAGTTCTGCTTACAGGACATTCCTCCGCCTCGAGAAAACGAAGTGCAACCTAGTCTAGAAATTTAGAAGGAAGAGACGACGCACCGCATTCGTGCGCACTCATTTCAATAATATTTCGCATAAGAACTATTTATTACTACGCAACACCAATACTCCTTATTTCTCTCTGCTTTCATTCAAATTGATTATAAATAAAGTATTATACAAATAAAATATAATAAAACGTCGAATTAATCAAAAATAAGGTTCCCTTATGATAACAGACCGCTTGCGATACGTGGGTATTCCCCGAGGGCAACTGCTTTGTAAACCGTGCAACTGTAGTAGGTTGTTATTGGTTCGTATCACTATCGCCGCACGCAAAACATACATCTCTTTGCTTGAGAAAGTGAAACAAGTACCTACTGTGTCAATTGCAGCAAGAAACAATACATTTTTATTCGCAACACCTAATACCATAAATTAAACTGGGTCTGAAAACGTTGATGTACCTTAACTAGAGGCGTACAAAATTCGCGTTTTTATTTGGCATTACGGTAGACTTTACAATCCGGTAAATACTCAACCCGGTGTCATTAGTTCATTGGCTGCTGTCCAGGTGTGAAGTCATTGCCCTTATTTCAAAACTCTACATGATTCGGTTACATCGTTTGTCAAGGGGATAATCATTAGCTGGAATGATTTTCTGGCCGTGTCAATTGAAGCACATTCCAATGACAAACGCAATACACACTTAAATGCACTTAAAACATAACTTGCCTCCAAAAGAAAACGCGAATTTTGCAGATCTTTAAACACAACTAAACCGCAATATTTCATCAGAGCTGGATTAACCGTCAAGCAAAGTAAGTACTTGCTAAGGGCATGAAGGGGATGGAGCGCCACAGAAATGTTGAACTTAAACACTGATATTTCAACTGAGCTGCAGACGTTTCACTCATTTGTGCGCCACAATACCAGCGCAACAAAAAAATGCCAAAATAAAGATTCACTCATTCTGAACTTTATAAATAAATAGTAGAAAACGATGTTGCTTGTGCTGCCCTTCAAAATGTAGACATGTGATTTCGTAATTTTTTTTTTAAACATTGATGGTTACAAACTGCTCGGCTCAGCGTTCATTTTCTCAGTTGAAGTATATTAAATATCCCTAAAAAACGACTATGCAACAAGCGTGGATGCCTTATATCTACCAAGTATAGTAGCAGAGGATCTGATCAAAGACATTTTAATTTCAAAAAGTAGGAGAAACTATTTTTCAAATTTAAATGAAATGGGAGGATACAAAAGTAATTATTATTTTCCATATAAGTATACGTTTAGTTGCATTTTTAAAATACATCTTCTTACGATTTATTGTTCAGGTTTTGAATTGTGGAGTCTGCATAATTTTAAGTGCCTAGGGCCTTTATATGTTTTAATTCGACCATGTATTTAATAAATTGTGTATTACGAGCGATTTACTTATTTAGCCTCGGCCACATTTTCAAGGTCTTCTTGGCCCCTAAAATATCTAGGGTCACGTCATTGTCGAGCTAGCAGCACAAAACTGTGCCTGTCGGTCTTCAAAGGAAGAAAATGGTTGCAAGTGAAATGGAGAAGAGAGAGAGAGAGAGAGAGAGAGAGAGAGAGAGAGAAACTCATGATTATCCTCCACCATAGAACACAAAAGCGTGAAATGAGGTCGGTGGCTCTGCGATGACGAAGGAAGGCCCGCGGAGTCGCATGTCCGGAGACAATACACAAGAGGGAAAAATCTCCCCAGCTGGCTATTATTTCCACGGCAGGGAGACTACATATCAAGAGGCTCTTGCCGCACAGAGGTTGTATCACCTAAGGAAATATACATAGGCGTGTGGTGCGCAAAATTATGTGAGGGGTCGCAGCTGCTTCTCGTAATGTCAAAGTCCTTTATGAAAGGGTTGGTCACTTCGCGTGCTGCCAACGTAATATTACGTCGCCTTGGTTTCAATTAATTCTCTGGAGTTTGGCGAACATTACGATATTGGCATTCTTTGAAGTCACGGGTGAAGAAATATTACTCTGCCAACAGTTTTCATTGGGTTCTACGAAACGTAATATTACCTTAGCGACTCTCGAAGAGTTAATTACTGAAATCAGCAGGATGTGTTGTATATCATTCTGCGTGGGAAAGGGCATTTAATGGGACACTTTCGGGGCGACCAGTAATAAACGTGTAGTATCACAGGGGANTCAGCAGGATGTGTTGTATATCATTCTGCGTGGGAAAGGGCATTTAATGGGACACTTTCGGGGCGACCAGTAATAATCGTGTAGTATCACAGGGAAANTACCTTAGCGACTCTCGAAGAGTTAATTACTGAAATCAGCAGGATGTGTTGTATATCATTCTGCGTGGGAAAGGGCATTTAATGGGACACTTTCGGGGCGACCAGTAATAAACGTGTAGTATCACAGGGGAAAAAAAACAATGTTGTGCCAACAGTATTAATGTTACAACAACAGTAACATTTTGTTATCTGTGAGCCGCCAGTAACTGATGCTGATGTTAATATACTGTTAAGCTATTATTGTTAATATAACACTTTTGTAACAACGTTACCTCCTTACTGTACTGTCAACATTAAGGTGGTATATATGTTGCAGCAAAACAAATTTTGTTTTGAATTGATGTTAACATTTGTGTTAAAAAATTACTGATATTTCTTTGCTTAAAAAAACATTTCAATGTAAAATAAACTAAGTACAATGGTTTTCTTAATAAATAAATATTAGCAACGAAAAAAAAATNAAAAAACATTTCAATGTAAAATAAACTAAGTACAATGGTTTTCTTAATAAATAAATATTAGCAACGAAAAAAAAAATTACGTCCGGGAGGGGAGTTGAATCCGCTCCTTATGCAATTTGACTTTCTCCACTTTAAGAAACCTGACGTCCTACAAACTACTGTATTTTAACATCTCGGTCTGCGTTTCACATCGTGGTATCCAGTACAAAATAACGACAAACTGCAGTTCTATTTCGTCATGTGTAATACTTTATGCTCTAGAAACATGCATATTTGGCACATGTAAATTGCTTTTCAAGGTTTGAGAGATGTTCTAAGCTACATTTAGTGCTCATACTATGCTTTAAAATTTAAATATAGTAATTCTATTGTAACTATATTCTACTAGGTTATAGGTGTTCGCCACCATCCGCCATTTTACAACGCCAAGTCAGAGTAACCTTGGGTTGGCTGGACAATACATTCATGTCGCAGTAACATAAACTATTTTGTTCTTCCTGTTATTTTTTAGCATATTACATTTGGTCATGGAAACATTACTTAGAGACTTTATGAAAATTAACACATTAACAGTAGGCCTATATTTGTATTTTAGTAATATACGTAGAAACTCGGAAATTTCACGTATTCATTCGGAAAAGCTAGAATCTACATTTCTTGTGTACTCGCGACTGGTTTGTTGTTCATTGGCTGTTACTCGAGAGCAGGTAGCACGTGATTCGGTCATTGTTTTCCTTGCAGGTTCGTTATTGTTTGAAAGTCATCCCGGCTGTGCCTAACAAACTGTGATCCAATAGAAGCAGAAACTCAAGTGTACATGCGGTTGAAGCTTAACTTGTCCTCAAATGAATTCGCGAAATTTCCGGGTCTCTCAATATAAGACTTTGCAAATGGTTGATATTATTAACTTTGTTAATTCTGCTACAACAAACAACTTTTAAAGAAATGCTTTAATAGTATTTTTTTGCTGCAAGAACACGATGATTTTTTGTGTAGTAAGCATGTCCGGTGTTATGTGAACCAATAGGTCGGTTGTAAACTGGATTACAGAGACCAGCAGATCTGATGTTCATGCAGGCGTGAATATAGGTGACTACTTATAGCTTGTCTTAATTGTCAGTGAATCTGTACCTCACTTATTAAACAGCAATATGTTTAAACATGGACATTTTTCATTTTTTTTAACAAGGGAGCAATTGTGAATCCCCTAAGCCCCCTTTTAACCATTTTGCGAAATGATAGACTATGGGGGAACAAATAACGTGAAATTTTCATATTTTCAGAAATTATGTGTTTTATGATTTATCAGTATTTAATGAGAGCAAGAATCGATTTTTTTAGGATACAACGCATAAGTAACAATTGGGCCGAATTTAAAATTTTGAAACTAATGTGGTTTTCATAAAGTTGTTAACAGTTCTGGATTATTCCCTTCCATCTCTTGGAGAGGTTTGTAGCAACGACGCCATTGCAGATCTTCAACGTGCTTGTTACGTTCCAGACAGTCTGCGCAAGATAATTGTTATCACGCAGCGCAGAAACATAAACCACTGTAAGCCGATATGTGTTACGGNTTAAAATTTTGAAACTAATGTGGTTTTCATAAAGTTGTTAACAGTTCTGGATTATTCCCTTCCATCTCTTGGAGACGTTTGTAGCAACCACGCCATTGCAGATCTTCAACGTGCTTGTTACGTGCNTTCCCTTCCATCTCTTGGAGACGTTTGTAGCAACCACGCCATTGCAGATCTTCAACGTGCTTGTTACGTGCCAGACAGTCTGCGCAAGATAATTGTTATCACGCAGCGCAGAAACATAAACCACTGTAAGCCGATATGTGTTACGGACACAGGCGAAGTCTCATGCGAGATGTGCTCGCGATGTCACGCACAGATAGCTAGCGCTTGCAAGCAGTTTTTTCATCTAAATTGTCGCTCGAGACCACATGGGAGGAGTGGATATCCGGACTGCACGTCTGCTGCGATACGCAAACTATATTATTGCCACACCCTTCAGTTCCTCAAAAATTTCCAACCATAGCATTCTAATTATACCAATATTTAATTACATGCTGCTGCAGGACATTTTTGTATCATTTTTGCAAATGAATGAAGAAAAATACCCACATGTTAACATCCTGATAACTAGAATTAAAAAACCTTACAGAGGGGGATCTAACGAATATTCTTTCCTTTTAGATGCCTTTACAGCAGTCCTTTTCAAGATGAGGCATGTAGTTTTTTGTTAGACTCTGGTCTCAACATGTACACCCCAATTAAAAAATGTCCTGCAACTCTACTAGTATTCGCAGTTTTATTACATACTCGAGCTGACCTCACTTGCTCATTGGCTGGTGTGACTCGGCCCCCCGGAATGAAGTAACCGGATTGCTACATGTTTACTATTGGCTCAGATTCCCACAGTCTGGGTCGGATGAGCGAAGGTCAAATTATACACGCGAAGATCACATAAGCTTAGGGCTACCTGTTTATTTGCGAAAAGATTTACGCGGAAGCCAGACTTCAATAGCATATGTGCACACTTGCAGTCTTCATTTGGCTATTGGCAGCTTGTCTGTCTGAAGTGTGTCTGTTGCATGAGTGAGCCAATCACAATAAGTTTCTCCGATACTGACCATCCGTGATTCGTGGACAGACAGATATGACGCGCAACAACTCAAATGATCCAATCACCAAAGTGGTTCTGAACTAAAGTGCGTTGGAACACAGTTTGTCCTGAAATATTTTTGCGGGAAAACAGGTGCCCCTAGGCAATTTAAGGTATTTATTTGAAAATAAATAGGAACCGTTTTAATAAAGAAAAGTACCTTTAATTATTTCAACAACAGTTAATAAGTAGAGAAACTGGGAAAACACGTTTTTTTTTCGAGCCAACTAATTTCCAAAGCGTCAAAAACGTCATGTGGTTTTTGTGACTGGATGATACATTTTTGACTCCGTAGACCAATTACGTATATCCACTATTAAAAGTATCAGAATTCTCATTAGTCTGTTAAATTGAAATTGGAAATCAGTTGTATACACACGAAAACCAAAAAAACAAAAGAAAGTTTTCTAACACACAGGACGGTAAACGATCATCTTTAGTAATTAGCACAGACATGCGATTTTCGCGAAAAGATTTCATGACTAGTTGCATTTCAAGACACTTACAATGAATTCCACTTTTGTAATTGGCCGATTTATTTGTTACTATTTTTACGCGCCTGCCAACGAATAAGAAACGTTCTTTATTGGAGTAACCAGATTGTGATTGGCCAGCCAAGTGGGGAAATACGTTCCCTCAAAGACACGCGACCAATAAGCAATGGAAAATTACTAGAAGGTCAAAAATAAATTGAAATATAACCTGATCAGATATATTTTTGTGGAAATCTCATGACCCTAGTAACAAGGCAACTACAAAACTTTTATAATGTGAAGTTAGTAGTTTATTAATAAAAAAAACAAGAAGGCAAAATTAACACTTTGGGGTCTGGACATATTTGCAGATATTCAACGGAAGCTAGAAGTGAGTTCCTGTATCCACTACAACAAAAAAACAATGCTTTTGTTCTCTGTATTCTCTCTCTCTCACCGCCACGCCGTACTATATCATATAAGATAATACACCGTAGTGAACAACACTCATTACTGGCCGGCCGATAGTCAATGAAGTGCCGAGTTTACAGTCTTCCAACCAAATGTTCTATTTTACTCAACCTATCATTCCGGCGCTGCTCCATACTCACCTCACTTCACCCTCATCGGCTTTCAGTACCTCAACGTTAAGAGCCGCCCAAATATCTTCACTCACTTTTGTACTCAACACGACTTACATTCCATCGTGTACATTTGCGCAGTCAGACAGAAATGTTGAATTTTGTTCACGAAAATGTTTGTTGATGAGACGGAGTGTTCATGTAAAATCATGATAAAGATAATGAGAATAATTTAACTTTGTTCGCGCGATTTTTGTTTTTAAGTGTTACGATAATCCCAGATACTATGCTTCGCCCGAGCAGCACTCGGGCATAGTGCTCAAAGTGTTAAACAACAATACAGTATCATTAGATTATCTCGCACATGCCTGAAGTACGAAAACGCAGTCCCTCAATCTCGCTAAGGAATGCCAAATACATCACATGGTAAATAATGTAACCGGAATATTTTTTACTGGTATAATTTTTTTGGTTAAAATGTGTGGTTAGGAGGCAACCGGTGTATGCGAACACTGGTATAATTGTCTAAAAAACTAAATTTTCGGAAGGGATGCTGGTAGAATAATTATCTGTGTTCTGGCATAAGAGAATAGGGAGCAGGCGCCGGCCGGCCGACATCATGCTCTGTCATTCCGGTCGGTCAGCGGCCATCTTTGGTATGACTTACCTTGATATTTGAAATTGACCTTGACCCTGTGTATGTGACCTTAAATGACCTTAAAAGCAAAAATTCAAAAAAATGTTGAAAAATTATAAAATCCACCACCAAAATAAAAATTATGAAACAAATTATTTGAACATGTCCACGTAGGAGGTCCGGGATTCGATGACAGGTAGGTCGACTAAGCTCCCGACATGACAGGCCCTCGCCAGGTCGACCAGTGTCCATATCGTCATCCATTTTAGATGTCGGTGACCTTAACCTTTGACTTTAACCCCGATGACCTAGAAACCAAAAAATTCTAAAAAAATAAAATATGCATATACGCACTTAAAAAAATTATAAAATTTTACAAATATTTATTAAAATGTTATTAAAAATTTATAAAAAATATGAAAAGTAATTTTTTAAAAGCTCAAATTTACACAGGTCCCAACATGATTGATTCTCGTAAATTTTTTATTCGTTATTTAATTGGTTAATTACTCATATAAGCTCGACCCCTTCCACGCCATGCGATATCTACTGTTAATTTTTTTTAGTATCATCCACTAGGGCGCACTGGTAACATATTTCAACAACCAGAAATATATTACTATCGAAAATAGTGGTATCGACCTGTACCGAATGGCGACGAGGTCATGTAAATAGTAATATTTTTTAAAATATTTATTCTTAAAAGGTAGTATTTTTATTTGAAATATTGTTTTATATTAGGTGGTTTTTTTTATAAAATAAATAAAACACAACCTATTTTTTTACACAAAGTTTATTCAGTAAAGTATGACGCGATTAAACACATATACAAAGGTATATTAATTTCAATCTTACGTGTTCACCGCTCGATGTCCACATCGGCGACCCAGGAATCGTAGTGGGCTGGGAAACCCCACCACTTGACATACGACCATCCATTACGTTGTTTCAGCGCCTTCTCGACCAAATACATATCTGGAAACGTTGTAGGCAGAATTTTCTTGGCATAGAAACCTCCATGGTTGGGAACATTATTCAGGTCCTCGAGAAAGTAGATACTTGGAGAATAGTTGTGTATACGCTCGAACACGAAAGAGTTTGCTGTAAATTCTTTCTCGAAGATGACTTTCTGTTTGGAGATGCGCAACCAGGTTACAACCTTCGCTTTAGGCATGCGTGGGTCCCTCTTTTCATGTCAGTGCACAATGTTCGAAGCAGGGACTCGTCTTTCACGTCTTCGAGCTTCATGCATGTGGTAGAGTGAACGGTAGAATTGTACTCGCGTATGAGTTTTGAGAGTATATCCAACAACTTGTAGTTGCCATTCGAAGCGAAATGCCTCCACATCTTGCCCTCCAGAGTCCTGTTGAACCTCGCGACGACAGAAGCTTAGAGATTACTGTATGTGGAATAATGATTTATGTTATGTTTCTCCATCAGGGCCTTGGACTTTGCTTTATAGAATTCCTTGCCCTGGTCGGTTTGTAGATTAGTCGGGATGCGTACTTAACGCAGCACATCAGCCATTGCCTCGGTGACAGCATGGACATTCTTCGACTTGACAGGCCTGGCCCAGGCGAATTTGCTATATGCATCGATGACGGTCAACATGTTTTTTTAGTCCTTGTTGACCCGAGCATACGGTATCATTTCGACAAGGTCGGCTTGAAATAGGTCGTTCATCCCAGATATCACGACCTTGCGGCGACGGTAGTTGCGTCTCGCAGATGTGTGCAGTTCATTGGCGATTCCCAATCGACTCATTCATGCAGTTTCACTCCTTCAGTTCTTCAATGGTTGAAATCATCCCGTTATCATGGGAGTAATTTTCAACCATTTGCGAAGCGAGCAGTAGTCATAGTTTATCGAGCAGCTCGTTCGGGTAGTTCCAGAATACGTAGTCGGTGTTCTTGTCGTCATCTATCTTCTTTATAATTTCGCCGCTTTTCAGTGCTAGGCCACTGAAGAGGTCGGCGAGAATGACGATTTTTTCGTGAACTTCGTTCTTATAAAACCTGTCTAAGGATTTTTATCTTGGTAAAGTGTATGCGTGAGTTCGAGCAACGTCTTGTATTCCAGCAGGTCGGATTATGTAAATTCTCTGGGCTCCTTGCGAAACAGAAGTTCGTAAAGACTGGTGGTTCCACGTGTCTTGTAATCGCCAACCTGGATGATCCCACCAGGTAAAAACTCTATTTCATTATCATTATGCCTTTGTACGATCGTAGGTAGCGACGAACCAGAGCATGGGATTTGAAGACTCTCTTCCATACCTTTTTCTTGTGTGGCAAATCCGTATACGATCCATCGTGCCAATCTGTTTGTACATCATCATGTTTCCGCTTCTACATAGGCTTAGCAGTATCTTCAAGTTCGGTCTTCACGACTATGAGTGCTCCATCGCTCTTCCTGAGCACTTCGAGACGACGAGTAACGGGCTTATAAATTTCTTCATTTATAAGGTTGCAAGAAATGTTTGCTCCCTTGGCGAGTAAATACTTCGAACGAACAGACTGAATACTCCAATGTAAGTCGCTAGCAATGTCCGACATCCCACTGAATAAAAATAGTTACTGTTGCTCTTTTTTATAGGCTTAGTCGTGCATCTCCATCAAAAGACTTTCGATCTTGTCCAGGCGTTCGCCACAGGCATCCATTGGGTCCCTACTGTGGTTCTGAATATCCGTGTTCGTGGCGAGATGGAAAATCGAGGTAGCGAATGTATGATCTATGGAATCCTTCAGCCCTTTCAGATGCTCTTCATTTTGTGCAGATGACACATTCAATCGTTAGATAATATGCCTTTGAACACTCGTTACGTGCTCGTCCATGGCCACCATTTTGTGGACGATCTTGGTCTTCACACGTTCCATCTTCGCCCCAAGCTCGGACAGATAGTTGCGAAAGAATGTGTTTTGTTCAGTCAACATACTGCGCAGTTCCGAGATGATGCCATTACCAGTTTCGAGGACGAAATGTTTAGTAGCAACATCCTCGGATCGTTCGGGTTCGCCAACATTTTGAATTATTTTTCTACCAGCATCGCAGGTTCCATAGTTTCTTGGAACGAGAAAACTTACCTCATCGTCTTTTTCAAGATGCAGCTTGAGGCTACTTTTCCCGAATTTCGATATGCTGTAACTCATTCTCGACGGTGGACGATGAACTGNAGTCGGTGTTCTTGTCGTCATCTATCTTCTTTATAATTTCGCCGCTTTTCAGTGCTAGGCCACTGAAGAGGTCGGTGAGAATGACGATTTTTTCGTGAACTTCGTCCTTATAAAACCTGTCTAAGGATTTTTATCTTGGTAAAGTGTATGCGTGAGTTCGAGCAACGTCTTGTATTCCAGCANCTTATAAAACCTGTCTAAGGATTTTTATCTTGGTAAAGTGTATGCGTGAGTTCGAGCAACGTCTTGTATTCCAGCAGGTCGGATTATGTAAATTCTCTGGGCTCCTTGCGAAACAGAAGTTCGTAAAGACTGGTGGTTCCACGTGTCTTGTAATCGCCAACCTGGATGATCCCACCACNTCCTTGCGAAACAGAAGTTCGTAAAGACTGGTGGTTCCACGTGTCTTGTAATCGCCAACCTGGATGATCCCACCACGTAAAAACTCTATTTCATTATCATTATGCCTTTGTACGATCGTAGGTAGCGACGAACCAGAGCATGGGATTTGAAGACTCTCTTCCATACCTTTTTCTTGTGTGGCAAATCCGTATACGATCCATCGTGCCAATCTGTTTGTACATCATCATGTTTCCGCTTCTACATAGGCTTAGCAGTATCTTCAAGTTCGGTCTTCACGACTATGAGTGCTCCATCGCTCTTCCTGAGCACTTCGAGACGACGAGTAACGGGCTTATAAATTTCTTCATTTATAAGGTTGCAAGAAATGTTTGCTCCCTTGGCGAGTAAATACTTCGAACGAACAGACTGAATACTCCAATGTAAGTCGCTAGCAATGTCCGACATCCCACTGAATAAAAATAGTTACTGTTGCTCTTTTTTATAGGCTTAGTCGTGCATCTCCATCAAAAGACTTTCGATCTTGTCCAGGCGTTCGCCACAGGCATCCATTGGGTCCCTACTGTGGTTCTGAATATCCGTGTTCGTGGCGAGATGGAAAATCGAGGTAGCGAATGTATGATCTATGGAATCCTTCAGCCCTTTCAGATGCTCTTCATTTTGTGCAGATGGCACATTCAATCGTTAGATAATATGCCTTTGAACACTCGTTACGTGCTCGTCCATGGCCACCATTTTGTGGACGATCTTGGTCTTCACACGTTCCATCTTCGCCCCAAGCTCGGACAGATAGTTGCGAAAGAATGTGTTTTGTTCAGTCAACATACTGCGCAGTTCCGAGATGATGCCATTACCAGTTTCCAGGACGAAATGTTTAGTAGCAACATCCTCGGATCGTTCGGGTTCGCCAACATTTTGAATTATTTTTCTACCAGCATCGCAGGTTCCATAGTTTCTTGGAACGAGAAAACTTACCTCATCGTCTTTATCAAGATGCAGCTTGAGGCTACTTTTCCCGAATTTCGATATGCTGTAACTCATTCTCGACGGTGGACGATGAACTGATCGAATCCCTGTTGGTAACTCACATTATATAGGGGCCAGTCCTTAATGATCGTCAAAAATTCATACTTGTCTTTCCGGCACAAGGCACACCGACTCTTGAAATTTGATAGCAACATGTCTGTATTTACATGATCTTCGTAAACATGCCACAAGTTCATATCGTCCATTCAAAACCACACCAACGGAGCCACCAGTGGTATCGTCCAAGCCATCAACACAGCATCGAACGAACGGAAGCAGCTATCCGAAGCCCAAAGACATAATGCAAATATGGAAGCTATTTCCGTGGATAAAAAAACGGCCAAGGCCTATACCTAAGGCCATACCCAGTAGGAGGTGAAAGTATGCAAAAGCTATGCAGAGAGGCAACAATGCCACCTCTACCGAAACGACCACTCACTAACATGGATTTGGAACTGCATGCGCAAAAATTGAAAATACCCGATTTTAGAGAAGTGTTGAGGAGAGACGAATTGCCACAGAAACTAGAATGTAATGAGTGCACCATAATAAATATAGATACGACACCAGGGTCCTGTATGCACTCGGTGGCTTACATAAAATAAGGTAAGCGTGCAGACTACTATGAGAGCTTTGGGAATTTGCATCTCAACCGAACTGCGATGGTACCTGAAAGGAATGAAGCTTACTTACAACTACAAGATGCCTAACACTTGGTACTGCGGACATTTGTGTCTTCGTTTCCTTATTCGTTCATACAAGTAATTGTATAAAATGGCTGTACATCGAAGGGAAACCATCAGACATGTTGATAACGCTTACCTTGAGGGCCACAGCACCGATCTGCGTGCTCTACACTTTCCATTGCTCGACCTGGAGGGGAAATTGTCCATAGTTCTTGTCGATTTTCGAACCTACAATGCAATACCGAACGTCAATGAAAAACTGTAAGATATAACTCGTTAAAAGTGGTAATGTCTCCAACGAAGTAACATTGTTCATAGGCTCTTATGAAATAGACGACATTGCAAGGTACATTGTAAATTCGCTGTCGCGCGACATGGATTTCGAACTACATAGGAATCCCAAATTTCAGAACAGTGTCATCAGATGCAGTGAAGATATCGACTTTACGAAATCGGATACTATCTGATTAATGCTGGAGTTCGAGCCACACATCTAAGAAGCTGGCAAAACACACGAGTCGTCACGGCCCGTAAACATTTTGACAGTCAATGTGATACGAATTAACTGCCATTTAACGAGTGGCCCATACCTCAATGATAGGCTGAGCAAAACACTGCACGATTTTCGCCGATGGTCCCTCCAGGTTTTAAACTGGCCATAGCACCGTAAAGCATCATTTTCGTTCTGGTCATCGTGAAGAGAGCACACGAAGTCGTCGTGACAGTCGTCTACCAACATAGAGAGTTGGTAAACTTTCTAAACGAAGAAATCACCCTACGCCGGCATTAGAGAAGATGAGAATAAGATTTACAGCAACCAGAATCAATGAAACAAAAGTGCGTTGTAAACCTGCAATAAGTACGTCGCAGGTCTCCAAGGAGTTAACACATGCTAGCGAGATTTCCCTCTGCACTCTTGGCATCAAAGTCAATCGCCATGGAAGATTACTTAAACATCGAAGAGCCAGTCTTTTTGAAGACATCTTAACGAAGGTGGAACTTCATGCATACCAACCTTTCCTGATCGGACCATGCACACTACCATGGGAAGTTCGGATTGCGGTCCATTAGAAATATATCTGCTCTTTTCCATGCCAGTCTTTCCTGCGAATTAGGGGGACTCTAACGAAAGAAGATGGATCCAAACCGGCATCGACGAAAATAACGAGCAATGCAATTCTTCACCTGATCGATCGTATCACATATTTTCTCAATGGTATCGAGATAGACCAGTCGCAAGATGTGGGCATAAATTCAACAATCAAAAATTACCTTTCGCTCATGCCGAATGAACTGTCTGCAGCCAATATGGCATGCTGGGGAATCGAATATGACTACATTGTTCCTATATACCTGTAGGCAAGTTCGAAGTGTGCATCCCATTCTCCATGCTATTGGGATTTGCCGAAGACTACAAACGAATTATCTTCAATTTGAAGCAGGAACTGGTGCTGCTTCTAGCTAATACGCATGCACACACCATCGTGGGTATGGAAGAAAACCCGGAGATAGTGGAACTGAAACTACAGTTTATCGAATGGATACTGCCTTGAGCGCTGCAGAATGCATAAACATGATGAAGGATGTGGAAGATGGCAAAAACATTGATGTGGCTTTCAGGTCGTGGAGTCTCGAGACATACCCCGGATTAACAGCAAGCCAGCGCATCAACAGGTTGGTGAAGTCCAGCTTTGCTTCTGAGAAACCAAGGAACACCAACATTGCACTACAGACCAGAAGACAGCACAATGCGAGAGTGAGCCGTTTGCGGTTTGACACATGTCGAATAGAAAATGTGAAAATATTTATGAATAGCGAAAGCTATCCGTACATTGACATCAACATGAACTTTGAAAATGTTCAGTACCTGCTGGCATATCACATGTATGCTCAATTCCAAAATGCATATTATGGACGCCTCCAATCCACGATTCTGAGCCCTGATACTTTTAAGAGTTTGGCTCTGCTAATGTTATTCGATGTGAGTAAACAGAACGAGTGTATTACTGCCAATGTGATCGACTGTAGGATCAGGTTCACTTTACATGGAAATATTCCTGCAAACATTTACTTATTCTGCCTGATACTTCACCGGCTTGTAAAGTACAATTTCCGAGACACGACTGTCAAAATAATGTCGTGAGCGCAGCTGAGAATATATCAATATAATTGTTCACACACTATAGCGGTTTATTCGTCTTCGAGCATCTTCAGCTTCAAGATGTACTGTAACTGCAGTGTTTCCAGAGTCAAAATGGCTTCGTGCTCAAGGAG
This sequence comes from Clitarchus hookeri, assembly GCA_002778355.1. NCBI lineage: Eukaryota > Metazoa > Arthropoda > Insecta > Phasmatodea > Phasmatidae > Clitarchus > Clitarchus hookeri. The sequence continues at coordinate 232,570 of NQII01001616.1, forward strand.
ATTGCAGTGTCCTATGATGAAGATGGCAAAATACGCACTATTTCCTTCCGCCCCTCTTATTTGTTGAAACTGTTGGACGAGGACTAGAAAACAAATGCCTAACCAAATACTACCATGGACTGGAGTGGGACGAAGGCAAGATTCCATACTATCAGGTGGGAAACATGCTGCAAGACTTGTTGATAAATTACCCAAAGGCCCCGATTTATGTAGCAGAACCTGATCAGATCAAATGGCTTAGCGACTTGTGTATATTTTAAGTGGAAATTATCGGCATGCATGCCGAGTATGGATGTCCTTCGCTGCTCAAGCTGACGAAACTTTACGGCGATTCTCATAGTCATGTCTGCGACAGGTCAGAACCTGACTGGGCCTGCGCACTGAAGAACGTGCAGCTTCTGCGCAAATTGTGTGTCTTGTACTTGGACCATTAATCGACTCCCTGCGAATAGACACGAAGTCACCCAATCTTCTAGAAATGTTAGAGAATTTAATTTTTCGTATGGTGGTGGCACATCTGATCGACATCCGTATTATATATGCGGTAAAAATCAACGAGTTAGTATAGTCGATGCCTAGAGGCCTGACCGTCACCATGACTTCATTCTGTCCTACGAACATTTATGGAAGCACCAAGCCAGACTATGGTAGCATAGAGTATAGTTTCATTGCAGAAGATAGATATCTACGCACCTACACCGATATCTGCGATGGCAGTGGCATGCGGCACTGGCGATTCGCACATTTTACAATCATCTATGAACCAATGCAGTTTTAATTGAACTGTCCGGGAGCATCGGCCTATGTCGTGTTCCACATGATGCCATAGACGCAGATTCCCTGCATCGTGGCCCCCAAATCATCGCCTCGGTACATACTCATGCTACCATCCATGTTGCAGATTGTGCCGTGGATTCGCACCAGGTGGGACACGAACCATCGGTCCACTCCTTGAAACGTGGGTCCAAGAAGGATGCCACCACCCATACGAACAGATGCCACCGAGTGCATCACCGATTTCAGGCACTCGTGTCAGTAACGATCACAGATGATTCTGCCTCTGGTTCCAGAGATGAACCTGCACCCACTCGTCGACGTCCAATAATGTGTACTCCTAAGGATACTGATGCCGGTTCTGCTACTGACAGACATGGTGTCGATGAGCCGGATGTTGGTACTAGCATCATAGAACCAACGATCAAATTGGAGTCAAGTCCACACTGCATGATAATGTGATGGATGGTGAATCGGAGACAAGCACTGCTGCTGCTTGTGTCGAAGGTCTTCACAGCGACCTTGAGATTTGTGCGGGCCTTCATAGAGCAGTGCTGCGTACCGCCATACATGAATTGCTCAGTCTTCTACGAGATACCCAAAAATCATAACTGAATATTTGCAGATTAAAACAACATGTCATTTATACTATGTCCAAAGAAAATTAATAAAAATAATTACATTTTTGCTGATTATGTATATTTTATTATGTGTAAAATAAATTTTCTGTAAAAAAATATGTTATGTTTTATTTATTTTATCCACCCCTCCCAAGGCTCTTTACATAAAAAAAAAATTTTGAAATAAAAAAACTTGCTTTTAATAATACATCTAAGAGATTAATTATGACGATTTACATGACCTCGTCATCATTTTGTACAGGTCGATAGCACTCTAGTCGATATAAATATATATCTGATGGTTGAAATGTTACCAGTACGCTCTGGTGGGTGATACTAAAAATAAATGAACAGTAGATATGTCATGGCATGTAAGGGCCAGAGCGAGTATAAGTAATTAACTAATTAAATAACCAATAAAAAAATTAACTGGGGTCGGTTGTGGTTGGACCTCTTAGATACACGGTTTTTTAATAATAAGTTTAAATAATTTTTACAAATTTTTAAAAATACATTTAAAATAAATATTTATAACTTCTATAACATTTTTAAAGTTTCTGTATTTTTATGATTTTTAGATTTTTTTTGCTTTAAGGTCACCGGGATTGAGGCCAAAGGTCAAGGTCACCGACATATAACATGGCTGACGAGATGGACATGATCGACCTCGCGAGGGTCGGCGATGTCGGGAGATTTGTCGATCCACCTGTCATCGAATCCCATATCTCCTACATGTACATACTTAAATACTTTTCAAATTTTTTAATTTTTTTTATTATTTTGTTAATTTTATATTTTTTTAATTTTTCTATGTCATTAATTATTTTTTTTATATACTTTTTTGGATTTTTTTTGTTTTAAGGTCATTCAAGGTTGCGAACTAATGTTCAAGGTCAGTCAAATCCAAGACGGCCGCTGATAAACCGGAATGACAGAGCATGATGTCGGCCGCCCACCTACTCCCCATTACCTTCTCTCAGAACACAGATAATATACTACTGATGCTTTATACAGCACTAGGGCCCCAAGATCCTCTACATGACCTTTCCCTATCACCCCAACCTATCTAACTGATAAAGGCTCCAACACATAGTAGACGAAATGGTGGCGGTTCCTTCAATGTGGGCGTCCCCATTCATGGAAGCTGCGTGCTGCGAAAGTTTTCCTATAGGCTGGGCTGTCGGCTAGCAAGTAGGTTACCAGACGCTGATTGTCGAACGCCGTTCCGACATATTGCTGGCCAGTGACGCCATGGCTTGTGCGGCTGGAGTTCGTGATATAAGCAGCTATTTAACATATGCGTAATTAAGTACTGTGTGGTTTCGACACCTCTGGAAATAGGCCTTCAAAATCTAACTTTTAAAAAACGGAATAAGTTGGGAACTATGAAACGTAACTCAGGGCAAATACGAAGCAGTAGAGATATCAGAGATCCTCCGGCTAGTACAAAATGCGATCGACGCAAGAAATTCTCCTGCGCCAGAGAAGTTCGTCATTATGCCGTAAAAACGGGACTTGCCGGGAACTGGTGGGAAACAGTATAATAAACTTTTAGTGATATTGCTTCCGATGTCGTTGAAATGATGCCCCCGGGGGATATTGCCATCATGGACTTCTCAAAGCAAGAGACCACGCGCAATACGTTATCTCCGGATAACACTTTTGTTAGAAATCCTGCAGTAAAGTCGCCTTCAGGTCTCCGACAAGATTTAACAAACATGATGAAATCTATACAATTTATCAACACAAACGTATACAATTTTTTAAAACCATTTTTGTTACATTTATATTTATTATTTTATGCGTTGAAAAGAACCAATTTTTTGTTTGGAACTGTACAAATATCAGTACAAAGCAGTGTCATATGTCCGAAACTGTATAAACGAGTTTCTGCCTGACACTGTAAACATTTACTCAGTTATACGTTGTTAACGGTAAACTCTCCACTTCTAAAAGCCCTGCTTAAAATCTACTTGTATGCACATAGTCTATTCTTCCACCATATGTACAATTTACATTTCCGTGGGCCTGAATACTTAATTCATTCTATGGTCAAGTGAAATTGCAAAATAATTAGAGAAGTAAATACTTTACAAATTTATTTGTAGTTACACTTACACGTATTTAAAAACAGAACGCAAAATAAAATAATTCCAGTGTATACAAACGTTTACCTAACGCACATTCAACGTTTAGACACGGAACTACTTTCACTCTGTCGTTTCCAACTTTACTGAGCACATGCCAGTCAGTGTGTTCTTTAAAATATACGCAGTTAGGGGCAGCGACATTTTTCACAGGTTGATTTCAAAAGTGCTCAAATAACTGTGAACATTGTAATTGAAATTTGTTTTTAAACACACGCATATACTTTTGAATTTCTTTTTCAATTGGATCGCAGGTTGTAAACCACGGCCTGGACGAATTTAAGCCCATATTAACCTTCAGGAAAACAAAGACCGAATCCCGTGCTACCTGGGTTCTAGGCAAAACTGGATCAGCCAATAAACAACTAACTGAGGCTCGCGTACACAAATTATTGTGGAGTCCAGCTTGTTGCCAAATTAATTCGCGAAATTTTCGGGCCTCTACCCATACGTATTGTAGACATTTTCTCTATGCATCAGGCTGCAAATACAGAACTGCTACTATACAAAACTGGGAACTTCACTAAGTGTTTGGTCAGACTACTCGCCACCCACCTAGGCGGCCGGGTTCGCTTCCCGGCGAGGTCGCTCCCCGATTTTTCGCATGTGGGAATCGTGTCGGACGATGCCGCTGGTCGGTGGGTTTTCTCAAGGATCTCCCGTTTCCGCCGCCCTCGCGTTCCGGCGCTGCCACATACTCACCTTACTTCACCCTCATTGGCTCTCAAGACCTCAGTGTTAAGAGCCGCCCAAATCTCTCCGCCCTACTTACTAAGCATTTGATTTATTCGTGAGAAAATGCAGGAAAGCTACCATTGATGTAGCAACGGGAAAAACAGAATTACCATTTATGTTTTTTTTCAGTACGCCTGTACAACGATGAAGTAAATTTTCTAGCCTAACCTTTTAGTGTATGTATATGGCAGGAGCTGCTTATATTAATTAGGAATATAATCTCAACAAGGAATTATATCTCCCACACTTAATGAACTTTCTTTATTGAACGCGGTTTTCTACTATTTAAAGTGTTCATCCTAAAATCCTTTTCTTGTACAAACGTGCAACGAATATAGACCACAATGCTTGAATGGGTTAAACAGTAGCGTTTGTTCTAGAGTAATGAGCTAGAGGTCTACGTAAACACTCAAATGTCAGCCACTACATACACTTCAAAATCATGTTTTCATCAAATAAAATAATTAAGTATAACTTTAAAACCACCAAATATTAATTCAATCTTAATTTCAATGAGAAAATTTGGTTGAAATCCACTATTATGCCAAAATAAATATGGCAATACATTAATATTTTCTAATAATAAAAATAAGGCTGAATAATATTAAAAGGTTATACATTTCTTTGTAAATTTTGCATTTTATAGAGAGGGAAATATTATTAGCAGAGATCAGAAAAATTCCGAGTTAAATGACCTGTAGAGTAATCTTCACAGATTTATGTGGAATCATCTACTTATCAACTTATTGGTAGCTGACTGTCACAATGAAAGGAGATGATTTATATTGGCGCATGTTTCTCCGCCACGTGTCAATCAACAAGTGAACCTATAACGAAGGTAAAACAAACGCTGGGGCGTACGGATGGATGGGATATATATATATATATATATATATATATATATATCCTTCTCCCCAAGTCCTAAACAATCTAGGTACCATTCCCATCAACAAAAGATGCAAACCAGAAAACAAACAGTCGTGATATCGACGCGAGTAACTATTTTGGTCACTGTCGCAGAAGACTGGGTGGGCCACTTCCTATACACGCCAGCATAAGAAAGGTTTGAGTTGATGCCCCACGCCGATATGCTTCAATGGCGCCGAAAACAGTTGCTGTTGGATAGCTTATAAATCAACTATATTGCCGGCACTATAAGTATAGTAAAAGTACCGAATATAACCTATTTATTATAATTATCAAAAACAATGAACCACTAGAGCTTAATAAATGACTTGAAATAGTGAATACACCAATCACCCTGCTTTCACCCCGAATTGCCCGACCTGTTTTCTACGGCCGTGATGATATTAGTCATAGTTTCTTTCTTCCAAAGTTGTGTCACCATTCGTTTCATAGCGCTAACACACTAGTGAGGTTAGTCTCATCTCATGCACTATATTTGAGCGTCAATTCCTACCTTCCCTTTTTATGATTGAAACAGTGTTCTTTGTCTTGTAACGAAAATGGGGTTTGCCTGTGTGTGAATAATATTCTGTATATCATATAACATTTCGTGATGCTGACTGCTGATTAATACCTGGTTTTAATTTGGTTGGATTTCTTGGTTTGAAGTTCTAAACCCCTCCCACGAAATGAAATACTGCGGGCGCTCCTGCATAAATGTACGCGTTTTTAAATTCTAGCGTGTCCCCAAACGAATTTGAGAATTTTTGAACTCAGTAACATATGAGTTACCTCGGTATATATGTGTGTGTGTAAACACACAGAGAAAAATTATTATTAGTTATTAAAATAATTTAATGTGAATTTGCATGTATTATCTGTTGCTGACTGTAAATTTTTGTAAAATTACTTATGGTTAGCACAGCTTCTTACACAATTGCGTAACTAATGCACAGAAAGGTTGTATTTGGTCGGCGTCGTACACTGCGTGGCTCAGTGAAAAATTATCTTCTTTGGGGATAGCTGATTTGTAAACCATGATGCTGTGATTCGCAGGCAGAACCTTTTAGATGCGCAGCAGGTGAAACCATTCAAACACAAAAACGGATCAGAGGTAAAATGTTTTGAATCAAAACTTGACAGGAATTCTTTTCGCGAAAATCGGGCGTTTTGACTCATAAATGTTTTCATTAGGGACTGTAAAATTTCACGATATTGTGTTAGAACAAGCTGGACTTCAAAGACATGTGCATTTCTGTTATGTTTGCAATTGGATGACAGTTTCGTAGACATGCAGTCCCGTGAACCCCTAGCCAATAACCGACATGCAAGGAAACAAGCACTGAATCTCGTCGCCAGTTGGTCTGCGGTGAAACTGGCTACACAGTGGTGCAGCAGCCAATGAACAGAAAGTTTAAGTCTCTTATGGACAACTCCACGGTTGCCCATAACCGTGGAGTCTAGCCTACAAGTCGATATTTTCTTGTCCCTAGTTTTCATTCATTGCTTTTCAACACAGTATTGTAACCTAGCATATCTCCCTTAAATAACATAGGGTAGTGGGTCAATACGTGTTTTTGAGGTTTAAACTAACCCAACTTTAACTAATCTATAGTACTACTTTAATAACAGTACATTTTTTAGTTTAAACTGACTTGGATAGTTGGTGAATAAGTGGCTGCACTTTGGCGAATAAGTGGCTACACTGAAACGCTTATTTTAATTTAACGAATACAAGTATGCCTGACGCAATATTTTGCCTTTAACAATTCCAGATTTTAGTGTAACGACAGCTAAATAAAAGATTTTCAGATGTTTAAAACGATGGTTACTTTCCACTACATCATTTGTATCAGTAATTCACGCCGCTAATTGATACGTAAACTGCTGACATGTGCATTACAAGCAAAATGCTCGGCACCGGAAAATAACAAATCCGATGGAACATGCACAGGATACATAAATGTCCATTAGTGTGTGGGAATACGGTTGAATGAGGACGTCGTGAAACTACAACGGCTGGACTGCTACCAATCACAAAACAACGAAGGGGTAGTAAATGCGGTTGACGCGTGTACCCGAGCGTACTCTCTCCGGATGAACTGTTATGAATCTGCAGTTTACATACGTGAGATACACGTGAATTATCTCACCTATTACATCACCAATCGAATCTTGCTTATGGGCCGATCACAGACGTTCAGTATTGGAGTAGACAGTAAAATGTTTTTATATTATAAAAGAAATTCTTTGGACAATCGTTGGCAACATTTTTCTTGCAACTATTCAGCCAAAATATTGTTTTAGAAAACATACAAAATCGTTTATTTATATCAATGTTTAAAATTAACTTGAAGTCTACAACACTTGTTTGTTAAATTCAACATTAGTTAAGTATATACTTTATACTGTTACGCGCTCGTTGCTTTGCATCGCTTCCCTCGACTCATCCTGCGCGAGCGAGCGAAGCAGAAGGACATAGTAGTAGCGCGAGAAGTCCTCGGGGATTTCGAAAGGCCATCCGCCGCGATAAGCCTATAGTGACTCACGCGCTCCTGTCCTTCAGCGGATTTAGTTCCTGCGGTTATCTGTGAAAAATGTTCTGGTTCATTACTCTTGCCGCTCTCAGCGAGACTCGGGGTGCAGGGAATCTTCCAGATCGTGCCACCGAAACTATTTAAACCGCGACGGGCCTTCGAGTCGAGAGTTTTTGAGAGTCGAGAGTTTGGAGGATTGTGTGACCTTAAGCGACAGGAGTGCGAAGACAGCGAAGCGATGAGCCAGCAGAGCGACGAGTGGCGGCGAGAGTGAAGTCTGCAGACTGCGAGCATCGGTGCAGTGCAGAGTGAGTGAGGACGGGGGGTGGGACTACTGAACTGGATGGTGAGTGACAGANGACTGCGAGCATCGGTGCAGTGCAGAGTGAGTGAGGACGGGGGGTGGGACTACTGAACTGGATGGTGAGTGACAGACATTCAGAATAAAGACAGATTGAATATGTTAAAATAAAGAGTGTGAATTAAGTGCCTGTAACCAACGTAGAGACTTTGAGAAGGGTTTTAATTAGATTGAAGTGTGCATAAAATATTGTGCCCACTGAGAGTAACGAGAATAATAGTAAGGACATATAGTCTATAGTTGTAAATAATAGCTGTGTGAATAAATTAAAAGGCAAAGATTTCCATTCCTCACGACTCTAATACACTTCTCTGGCGTCTTGGAACAATACATTCAACTCTAAGATTTTCTGAAATTTACTCATACACTATTGTTTGTGAAAAGTGCAACACCCAGAAAGAATGTTCCGAATGAATCCAAACTCGGAGGATGTGTAGAACAGTGTACGAGCAATATGTGATTACCATTGCAGAGAGATGGCGTACACGTAAGCACAGCAGCGCTCTCTANGTAGAACAGTGTACGAGCAATATGTGATTACCATTGCAGAGAGATGGCGTACACGTAAGCACAGCAGCGCTCTCTATTGTGTGGCCGGAAAGACATGTGTTACGCCAAGCTCAGTCAGCGAAGAGCCGGCAAACGGAGTGAAAGCAAGTGCTAGTATGCCTAGTCGACGTCGAAGGGCGCCATATCAGAATGTGAGCGAGTTCGAAAGAGACAGAATGATCGGTCACAGGGAAATGGGTGTATCATACCGTGGTATTTCGGCTCGTACAGGACATGCTGCGACGACAGTGATGCGTATGTGGCACCACTGGATATAAGAGGGTCGTACGCAGCGACGAGCGGGTACTGGACCACACAATGTGACCACAGCACGGAATGACTGCCATCCTGTCGACATGGCCATAACGGACCGTACAGCTTCGCCCACAGTGTTCGCTCGACACTGGGTCACTGAAACGGATGTGGACCTGTCTTCGTCGACGGTTCGAAGCTGTCTGCTACGGGCTGGACTGGTGACACGCATGCCATTGCGTCGGCTTCCATTGTCCAGAAACCAATAACGCCTCAGACTGCAATAGGCACGTGAACGCCGTCGCTGGCGTGTTGTGTGGCAAAATTTAGTGTTTTCGGACGAGTCGCGTTTCGACCTTTCCTACAGCTATGGCCGCTAATGTGTTAGGCGGTACCATGGTGGCCGTAATCTGGCAGCCTGCATTGTGAAGCGGCATAGCGGACAAACGCCAAGTGTGATGGTTTGGGCGCCATCGAATACAACATGCGATATTAACTCCTACGCATTGAGCATAATCTGAACAGTAGTAACCGCTACATCAGGGAGGTTTTAGAGCCCGAGGTACTGTCCCTCCTTCAGGCAACTCCACGTGCCATATTTCAGCAGGGCAATGCCCGGCCACATGTGGCGAGGAATGTGCAAGCCTTCTTCAATGAACGACGGGTACCACTGCTTTCCTGGCCTGCACGTTCGCCTGACATGTCGCCCATTGAACATGTATGGGATATTGTTGGTCGGCGACTTGTTCGTCACGGTTCTCCAGCAACCACTTCTGATGCTTTGTGGACTCGCTTACAAACCGCGAAGAGGGAGATTCCCCAGGAACATATCCAGGTCCTCTTTGATTACAGTGCGTGGGGGCTTCACACCATACTGGATTCTCAAGCGCAGAGATCATTTCCAGTGCTCTAATCCTAATTAATTGTGTATTGACATGTACCAAATTTGTGGTATACAGTTCATTTCAAACAAATGTATCCTTCCTTTTTGGTGTTGCATTTCTTACAAACCATACTGTATTTATTTGTAGTGTTACGAAAATATCTTTGACGACTAGTTTCCATAGCATACGTTGTACATATAGAAAACATATTTATAGTGTAACCTATTTCTAGGGATAGGAAAATTTCGTATTTTAAAAGACCTGTAGGTTATACTCCACGGTCCTATGTATTTTAGAGCATCAGCTTGATGTTCCTTGGCATTTGCTCTGGTGTGTAGCTGGGTTCATCTCAGACCAGGTGGTACCTGATTCAGTTATTGTTTCCTTGGAGGTGTTATTGGCTCAGAAATCACCTGGGCGTATCTGATAAACTATGATCCAATTGCAAACTTGAAATAAATGTTCATGTGTTTGACGTTTAGCTAGCCCTGAAATGAATTTGCAGAATTTTCCTGTCCATACCTATTTATGATTGGCCCATGGAAGTAACAAATGTCTTTTCACTAAGACACGCACACACCCAATAAACAGGGGAAAATTGCATGTGTGCTTGTTGGCTATCGAAGTATAGTCTGGAAAGAACACTTCTCCCCCAAAATCAGGTGCCCCATCACAATAAAAAAATTTTGCTCTTTTAACACTTTTTTTGGAAACTAGTTGCCATAGATTTCCTTGTAACAATGCAGCAGAAATATTAGTTGGTTTTTGGGAAGTCATTAATCATAACGTATGAGAGAATTGTATTGTGAAATGTGACTTGTGATACTGAGTAGCAGAAAACATCTGGCATGAGTTTCATTAGCGATGAAGTTTATGGCGTTAACGAACGAATTCTGTTTTGTGTGACATTTTTGCATTATCTTACAAAATTGCGGACAATATAGACATGCGGAGACACATTTGTAATAGATTGTGCTAGCATACAAAGTCAAGTTGAAATTGGTTACATGATTTTATAGATAAGGCACACTAATCTAAAATGTTTATCAGGTTGCCATTTTGAAACATAAGTGTCTGACTCACTTAAAACATACCGCTATCTTCCAATATTCCTCTGTAAACGCAACTCTTACATTATGCACTGTCAACAAACATTTGGTTTGAAAATGTTAAATGGTTTCCGTGATGACAAAGAACCCTAAATATTAAAATGGTGGCCATTTTGAAAATTAGCACCTGGCGTGCTTGGATGTTATAAAAGTCGGATGTTCTTACTAAGTACTCTTTGTGTGCCGAGTTTGATAAAATTTGGTTAATGCATTCAAAAGTTTTTAATTTTGAGAGTGACATACACAAACAAATGCACACACATACACATAGACAGGAAAGTGATCTCATAAGTAGAGCTAGTGATTCTCGCAAACAAAATATGACTACACGATAGAATTCAATACTACAAGCGCCCAACAGTAGTTTGTCGATTGCCATTGGTTGCTGTCTGCTTGAGAAGGCGTTTTCATATTTGACCAGGTCACTCATAATTCGACAACATCGGCACGGCTCTTACGTGATTCCTGTGCAGACAGCTAACGCGTGTCAAAAAGTAATTCAGGTAATCAAGATAGGTAAACGACCCTACAGTGTTTTGAAGTGTAACTTGGCTTGAAATATTATTGCGAAATTTCACTGCTCCTACTCGTAAGCCTATCTTTCCTTTGAGAAGTAGGCTAAAAATGGACATTGTACGTCTTTATTGCAGTTTTATTTAACTGTAGTTTTAAAGTGTGCTCGCTGGCTTCAGGAAAAGTATGACAATCATGTGATTTTTTTTTCGAAGCGGTGTGATGGATAATCTCTTCCCACAGAACGTGAGTATACAGAGGTGAAATGGCGTGGCGATTCCTTTGAAGTGAGCATACCCTTTCACTGATTGGTTGCGCGATGCTCTCGGAACGGACCTTGCGTCTGATTGGCTACTGTGTCCTGGGAAATATTCCCTATCAGCAAGGCTGCCCACTGCAAATTGAGATAGCATGTACTGATTGGTAAACGGTTTCGAACATACTGCTGGCAAGTGACGCCATTACGCGAGGCTGGAGTTCGTAGTGTGAGCGGTTGTTTCACCTGCGGATGACCATTTCCAATTCCGAAATGAAACACAAGGGTGGTTATGTCTGTCAAAATGAGTACGGAAACAAGACAATTCTCACTCCGCCACTTATCGTCCGTGATTCGCGGACAGACAGATAAGTCGCTTAACAATTAAAGTGATCCAATCACCGAAGTGGTTATGAACTAAAGCGTTTTGGAACACAGCTTGACCTGAAATATTTTCGCGAAAAACAAGTGTCCATACTCATAAAACAGTCACCTATAGGTGTTATAAGCAGCAGCGGTCGTTTTATAGTTTCGTTCGTACTAATAGATCTGAGAAAAATGGCAGGATAAATGTTATCGAATTAGGGACTGCAAAAAGTAAAATTTGTCCCTATATAAAATTTAGTTTAAAAAAAATAAGGAATGTTATAGGTAAAAAGTAGAACAAAAATATTTATATAACTACCGATACGGAAATAATTCTGAAGGTCCTTGCACACCATCAAATATTTATTGAATTTAGTTACTTGAATTCAATTCATTGAACTAAAATATCACTTTATTTGCATTTCAAGGAATTTCAATTCAAGTCTCCACATAAAAATTTATTACAAAATTTTTAATGGAACCAGCTAAATAAATACAAAAAGTAAATTTTTAGAAGAATCTGCGACTCATGTACGACACAAAAATAATTGGTTAACACAACAACAAATTTTCTTCCTATTATAAATAGAGATGATGGTTTATTGCGGAAAAAGTTGACTGTTTGCTAGGATTCAACGTACTGTACACATGTCCGACAGTTTTATTTCCATATTGACTGTCATGCATGTATGAAGCTACTATCCCATTTCACTGGGCAAATGAGGATTCTGATACTATAAGGCAGAACGTTCGTGGTTTATCTGCAAATAACTTAGCGGAGTCAAAATATTGTTCATACAATCATGAAAGAATAAAGAAGTTAGAGTGTTATACCAGATATGTGTGCTCAAAAAATTTTCTCGGTGTTCCATCATCTTTATTTATAGTACATTTTTTTTAATACGCTTCTTTATTTTGCAACAACTTTAAATGCGGGCCCACAACTCTGTTATTATGAGATTGCTGACGTTAATATTGCCAGAAAAGCCATGATCGGCAATCGAAATTTTGGATTCAAGAAAATATATAACATGTTAAAAACGAAGTTCTTGAAGGAAAATTAGACATTCAAGAAATTGAAAGAAAATGGCTGCTATTATGACGTTCGTATGACGTCATATAGCATTCAATAAATATAATAAAAAAAATATTAAAATATTTTGAAGAACGTTTGATTGTGTGAAAGGGACTTAAGCAGATGTTTACAAAGTTACCACATCAGTGCACAGAACAGAAGCAACAAGAGTCTACGAGTAGACAAACGTATTCACCTGCATTTATTGTAGTGATACTAATCTTATGTAAGGAAGCGTTAATGACCTAATGAAGTGAAACGAAATAACAATGGAACCCACTTCTCAACATTTGTGTGTTTGCAGGCAGCTGTGTGGATAGTTACCCATATAATCCATTCACGGTTACTTCACACTTTTCTGAAGCCCTCCTAAAGTTATACAAACTAAGCTTGACTAAGTCTAGAAAATTACACCAAAGGACAGCGCACCGAATTCGTGCGCACTCAGTGGTAATGATGTTTTTCATGAGAACTATTTCTTACGAAGCGCTACCAACACGCAGGTTTTCCCACTGTTTTTATTAATATTTATTATACATGAAATAATATAATTTATAAATAAATTACATATATATCTTAAATTTAACAAAAAATAAGATACTCCCATGTTAACAGAGGTATTAAATGCTTGTGATACATGGCGTATTTAGGAAATAACTAAACACGCCATTCATAGGGTGTTATTTCAAATGTTTGATTTTAAAATGTGAAGCAACCACGAATAGACTATACTACGTAATAGGGAACTACACAGAGGTGAAATGGCATGTTGGTTCCTTTGATGTAGGCGTACTTATTAGCTGATTGGCCACGCGGGGCTCTGGGTTTGTCTGATGGACTACTGCGTGCTGCGAAAGATTCCGTATTGGCTGGGCTGTCGCCATGCGAGTAAGTTACCAGGCGCTGATTGGCGAACGGCGGTGCACCATGTTGCTAACTAGCGACGTCATTTTTGTGGTGTGTGCACCTGGAGTTCGCGGTGTCAGCCTCTAGATCACTTCTGTAGTCTTAAGCATTCTGTGTCCACGCTTTTTTGTTTCTCTGTATTGTCTACTCGCAGTTTCATCACAATTTTTAAAATCAAACATAAAACATAAACATGTATGATGGGTTTGGTTGTTTTCTGTATATGTCATGTATCACAAAAATGTTTATACTTGTGTTAACATAAAAGTACTTTATTTTTGGTTAAATTAAACTATTACTTATTTTTATCTATAAGGTGTAATATTTCATTCATAACAAATATAAATAATAGCAGGTATAAAATGGGTGAGTTTGTAATGCCTAGTAAGAAATAGTTCTTACGCAAAATTTGATTACACTGTGTGCACACGAATGGGGTGAGCTGTCCCCTTGCTGTAATTCTGTATACTCGGTCTATGTTTCTTCTACTACAGGTTAGAAAGATCAACGTTAAACGTTTGGCAAACAAATATTTATACCACTAGGTAAGCGCTAGTGTCGACAATGTACCAGATTTTCTATATTTTCTACGTTGAAATACAGGCTAATTGTAATAATCACAAATACAAAATAAAATTACTTCTTAACTGGGTAAAACCTTCCTGTTTTGTTATTCACGCGGCTTAAAATTTTAATTAAAATTTGCCTTTTGGATCACTGCGCACCCAGCTAAGGAAATGTTCCCTACGCCCAACTCTTAAATAAGAAATCACGTTTGGTTCCTAACCTAGGTAGAATAAACCTTAACTCGGTTAAGCTTTGCTTACATGAGGCGGAGGATTATCGTGGAAGTAGAACTTTAGCAGGGCATCAGAAAGTGTGAAGTAACCGTAAATAGTTTATAGTTAGTGATTCTGTGGACGAGGCCACCTTCTAGAAGTTCTTTCACACCTTCGTCAAAGAGTTATTAAGAACACAAGGGTGAAACAGCCGCTGATACCGCCAACTGCAGCAGGTGCACACGCCTAAAAATGGCGTCGCTGGCCAGTAACATGTTGGAACTACGTTCGCCAATCAGCTCATGANCCAGTAACATGTTGGAACTACGTTCGCCAATCAGCTCATGATAACCGTCTTGCCAGCCGGCAGTGCAACGTCTCGCAGCATGTAGCAGCTTACTGTACTAATTCACTACATGTGCTGCCAACTTACTGATGTATACTACTTTATCTATGGTTATGTGTATCTGTGGTCTAATAAATTCTTCTTTTTAGTTCTGCACTCAATAACCAATGTGTTTTAATAGGTTATGGCCCCAGTCCCGTTTAAAAAGTGAAATTACCAGTTAATGAAAAGTTTATTTCATTGTGTTGTGCAAGCATGGCTTCGAATTTCATTGCTAGTGTGCCAAAATTAAAAGTCAGGGTGAATTATGACGAATGGGCTTTTGCGGCGGAGAATTTGCTTGTCTTGGAAGGAATGTCCTCTCTCATCAAANAAGAACACAAGGGTGAAACAGCCGCTGATACCGCCAACTGCAGCAGGTGCACACGCCTAAAAATGGCGTCGCTGGTCAGTAACATGATGGAACTACGTTCGCCAATCAGCTCATGATAACCGTCTTGCCAGCCGGCAGTGCGCCTATGGAACGTCTCGCAGCACGCAGCAGCTTACTGTATTAATTCACTATATGTGCTGCCATCTTACTGATGTATACTACTTTATCTATGGTTATGTGTATCGGTGGTCTAATAAATTCTTCTTTTTAGTTCTGCACTCAATAACCAATGTGTTTTAATAGGTTATGGGCCCATTCCCGTTTTAAAAGTGAAATTACCAGTTAATGAAAAGTTTATTTCATTGTGTTGTGAAAGCATGGCTTCAAATTTCATTGCTAGTGTGCCAAAATTAAAAGGCAGGGTGAATTATGACGAATGGGCTTTTGCGGCGGAGAATTTGCTTGTCTTGGAAGGAATGTCCTCTCTCATCAAAACGGAATCTACAGACAGTGCAGCCGCAGATAGTGACGCAAAAGCAAGAGCCAATCTGGTGTTAAGGATTGACCCTAATTTGTGCGTTCATATTAAAACTACGAAGACAACAAAGGAGTCATGGAAAAAGTTAAAATCTATGTTCGATGATAGCGGTTTTTCGAGAAAGATAAACCTACTTCGTCATTTAATATCTATCACGCTGGAGAATTATGATTCAGTGACTTCGTACGTGACTCAAGTTATTGAAACATAGCAGCGGCTGAGTGGAACGAGATTCGAAATAAATGAAGAATGGATTGGATCATTATTATTGGCGGGTATTCCGATCAACGCCGATGTCATAAAAACAAAGTTGCTTGATATGGAATCGCCAGGTATGAGTGAAACAGAATGCAATGGGGCTTTTGCAGTTAAAGGTTGGCATAATAACAAAACTGGCAACAATAGCAAGAATGACTCTATGGTTAGACCATCAAATGTCAAAGTGACAGGTGGTAAACAAAACATAACCTGCTATAAATGCAAGCAACCTGGACACTATAAAAATCAGTGTACTTATGATGAAACATATGATAAACGCAAGCAATCCAATGCGTTTAATGCAGTATTCCTGAGTGCAAAGTTCAGTAGTTCGGACTGGTACGTTGATTCGGGAGCAAGTACACACATGACTCCGAATAAAGAGTGGTTGTCGAATGTGTCGAGCAAACCTCATGTTGAGGAAATAGTGGTTGCAAATCTAAATAAAATACCAGTTGAATGCATTGGTGACGCTTCTAACACTAAGATTGCGAATGGTATCGAGTATGAAATACCAGTTACGGAAGTATTATACATACCAGGCTTAGCGACTAACTTACTGTCGGTCAGTGAGCTAATGAATAAAGGGAATAAAATATCTTTTGAAGAACAGCGATATCTTTTATATAACAAACAGAACGAGCTAGTAGCTACAGCGGATTTAATCGAGGGAGTATACAAGCTAAAGACTTTGGAAGTTGGGTGTTTGTTGACAGCGGCTACAAGTACTGTACGGCACCGGATATTTGGACACATTAATAGCAAAGACCTCAACAAAATGAATTAAGGCGCTGTGGGTGGAATGTCATACAAGGACAAGTCTCACATTAGCAAGGAAACGTGCGGTTTGCTGCGAGGCAAAGCAAGCGAGGCTACCATTTTGTCATACTGGTGGCAAGAGTACAGAGGTACTTGACAGGGTGCACGCAGATCTTTGTGGGCGGATGGAGGTCAATTCAGTAGGAGGCTCGAAATTTTTTTTGCTGTTTGTTGATGACTTTAGCCGGATGGCTTATGTTAATTTTTTTAAAACTAAAGGTGAGAAGTTTAATCGCTTCAAAGAGTTTAAGTCGCAAGTGGAAAATCAAACTGGCAAAAAAATAAAAGTGTTGAGAACGGATAATGGTTTAGAATTCTGTAGTAAGGAATTTGAGAAGCATTTACAAGATGCAGGGCTTGTACATCAGAAAACCAATCCATACACACCCGAACAGAATGGCCTGTGTGAACGACTTAACCGAACAATTGTGGAAAAATCCAAATGTTTGTTGTTCAATGCAGATTTAAAGAAAACGGTTTGCACAGAGGCAGTGCATACTGCAGTATATCTGAGAAACAGATCTTTAGCATCAGGGTTGAACAACAGAACACCGTTTCAATTGTGGACTGGTCAGAAACCAGGTGTCAGTAACTTACGCATCTTCGGAAGTAAAGACATGGTGCATGTTCCCAAACAAAAGCGTTTGAAATGGGATAAAGAATCAACGCAATGTGTTCTTGTTGGTTATGCTGACAATGTCAAAGTCAAAGGTTACAGGTTATACAATCCCAACAACAATTTTGTATCAATCAGTAGATACATTGTTGTGATTTAGGAGGGTATACAAAAGGAGATGTCTGTTAACATTGAGACAGTACCTCCACTGAATACATGTTCAGTGATGGACAGTAATATAACAGCAGAAAACAGGCAGCAAGATGTTATAAAAGAATGTTCAGATGCATCTGCAGAATATTCTGATGAAATGGAATTTTTTGATGTATGTAATAAATTAACCCTAGTTCCTGGTGAAGTTCAAGAGGAAAATGCTCCAACCTGTGATGAGTAATCAGATTTGACATTATCAGTTGCTTCGCAAACAAAGCGGACCAGGCATAGGGCAGACAGATATGGCTTTGGTAATATTTATGTGACACATGAGCAGGAGAACAGCGGTGGAGAAATTACCCTCGATGAGGCATTACATGGACCTGAAAGCGTATAATGGAAGGAGTCAATGGAAGAAGCACTTCAATCATTCGAAGAAAATGAAGCTTGGGTGATGACAGATGTTCCTGCCAATTGNAATTTCTCCAACCTGTGATGAGTCATCGGATTATACATATTCAGTTGCTTCGCAAACAAAGCGTACGAGGCATAGGGCAGACAGATATGGCTTTGGTAATATTTGTGTGACACATGAGCAGGATAACAGCGGTGGAGAAATTACCCTCGATGAGGCATTACATGGACCTGAAAGCGTATAATGGAAGGAGTCAATGGAAGANGTGAAGTTCAAGAGGAAAATGCTCCAACCTGTGATGAGTAATCAGATTTGACATTATCAGTTGCTTCGCAAACAAAGCGGACCAGGCATAGGGCAGACAGATATGGCTTTGGTAATATTTATGTGACACATGAGCAGGAGAACAGCGGTGGAGAAATTACCCTCGATGAGGCATTACATGGACCTGAAAGCGTATAATGGAAGGAGTCAATGGAAGAAGCACTTCAATCATTCGAAGAAAATGAAGCTTGGGTGATGACAGATGTTCCTGCCAATTGTGCAGTGGTTCAAAGTAGGTGGGTGTTAAAAAAGAAAGTGGACAGTACAATTAAAGTGCGTTTTAGAGCAAGGTTAGTGGCGAAGGGTTATTCGCTGCGTGCTGGCATTGACTATGAGGACACTTTTTCACCAGTAGTGAGGCATTCAACATTGAGGATGTTGTATCTTTAAGTGTGCAATTAGGTTTGGACATTACACATTTAGACGTTAAGACCGCATTCCTTAAATGTTTGCTGAAAGAAACTATATATATGGGATAAAAAGTTATTGTTATGGTACCAAAGATTTAGTGATTGTTTACTAAGTCAAGGATATAATAAAAGCAAACTTGAACCACGCTTATTTACAAAAAACTGTAAATGGTTTAAAGACAATTGTCACAATATATGTTGATGATTTTTAATTATCTCAAATTATGTAAATTAAACTGTAAAATTGAAGGTTATATTAAATTCACCATTTAAAATAAAATATTTAGGTGAGGTAAAACTATATTTAGTTATGAAAATAGATCATTTTAATGATGGAATAACATTTAGTCAGTATAAATAAACTGTTGACAAGGTTTAACATGGTTGAATGTAAGACAGTGGACACTCCTATGGAATGTAAGTTAAATATTGAGAAATCAGTTAATTGTAATAATGATTTTCCATATCAAAGACTATTGGGTAGTTTAATGTACCTGGCTGTATTAACAAGACCCGACATAGCATTTGCAGTTCGCTATTTTAGCCANAATGTAAATTAAACTGTAAAATTGAAGGTTATATTAAATTCACCATTTAAAATAAAATATTTAGGTCAGGTAAAACTATATTTATATATGAAAATAGATCATTATAGTGATGTGATAACATTAAGTCAGGAGCAGTATATAAATAAACTGTTGACAAGATTTAACATGATTGAATGTAAGACAGTCCACTCCTATGGAATGTAAGTTAAATATTGAGAAATCAGTTAATTGTAATAATGATTTTCCATATCATAGACTATTGGGTAGTTTAATGTACCTGGCTGTATTAACAAGACCCGACATAGCATTTGCAGTTCGCTATTTTAGCCAATTATAAATAGTTTCTCAGATGTGCACTGTAATTATGCTAAGAGGATTGTAAAGTATTTCAAGAAAACAAAACACTATTGTTTGAAATATACTAAAGATAATATTGGGTTGGAAGGATTTGTCGATGCAGATTGGGCGAGTGATATAGTAAACAGAAGGTCTTATACTGGTTTTTGTTTTACTATGGCTGGTTCTGCTATCTCTTGGCAAAGTAAAAAACAAAGAACAGTGGCTATGTCAAGTTCAGAAGCCGAATATATGGCTCTCTCAGAGGCATGTTAAGAGGCTGTATATTTACAAAAATTAAAAGATGAAATAATAGGGGGTTTATGTATGATTACTTTACATTGCGATAATCGGAGTGCAATGAAACTATCTTAATGTACTTATTCACATCAGAGGTCAAACACATTGATGTGAGGTATCATTTTGTACGTGAGTCTGTTCCAAATAAAATTATAAATATAGTGTATTTGCCCACTAAAGAAATGCCTGCTGATTTGTTGACGAAGGGCTTGTGCTCTTTTAAACATTATAAGTTTATGAGTAAATTAGGAATTGTATCTGATTAGTTAGCTTTACTTTGGTTATTTTGATAAGTGGTGGTATTGTATTAAAATCAAAATAAATATGTATTCACTACATGTGCTGCCATCTGTTGTAGAATGATTTATACTACGTTGTCTGTGGTTATGTGTATAGACTGATGTATACTACTTTATCTGTGGTTATGTGTATCTGTGGTCTAATACATTTTTCTTCTTCTGTACTGAATAACCTTAGTGTTTTACTACATACACAAGGCTCGTTCCCAGAACCTCGCGCAGCTAAACGGAGAACAGGTTCGCTCACATCAAAGGAGCCGCCACGTCATTTCGTCTCTATGTAAGTATCTACTCTCTGCCTTCGTGGCTCAAGAGGGAAAGGAAGATATCAAGAAACAACTGTCTGAAAATAACCGAGACAGTACTTTTACTAGTGTGCATGATGCTTACACTCAGAAAAGTAAAGCCTTTGAGGTATGAAGCTCGTGCAGGTACGAAATGCCGTAGTTAATTAATTGCAGTACTCACTTCCAATATCATCCAGGGATAGCAATATTTCCACTTTCTAATTCATCGATATCCGGTTGAGTATAGTTGTTTTCGACTTCCACTTCACGAAATTAGATATCGACCAGTAAACTCTTGAAGTGACGTGGTAATGCCNGCAGTACTCACTTCCAATATCATCCAGGGATAGCAATATTTCCACTTTCTAATTCATCGATATCCTGTTGAGTATAGTTGTTTTCGACTTCCACTTCACGAAATTAGATATCGACCAGTAAACTCTTGAAGTGACGTGGTAATGCCAAGAGATTTGTTTAAACTCATCTACGAAGAGAATGCTGTCATTCATTCTTCATGCAATCAGCGACTTGTAGATTTTTTTTTTCCTTGCACTTCACTGAAACTATATCAACGAGGAGACACGTAGCCTTTTTTTTTGTCGAGAACAGAGACAAATAATACGTAAATACTGGCTTATAATATGGCGTAACTGTGAGGAAGTATTCACAAAAATTCCTCTAATTTAAAAATAAAATTTTTTTTAAAGTGAATTTTTATATTGCCATTTTTATATTCGACGCACTAAATAATTAACTCATTTATATGGCATAGAGTGCCACAGTGATTTATTCATAAAAAAATATAGAATTTCGAAAAACTCTGGCGTGTTAAAAAAATTATTATCTTCAAATTATTCTGAGTTTCAATTGTTCTTTTCTGATGCCGATGAATTTGAAAGCTAAAATTTATGTGTGGGACGGACATTTTTTACAATTCTATATATATGACAATTGCTTTCGAGATTTTATGCAACTTAAATTCCAGCGAATGAGTTTTATAAGTTGAAAAGGTTTTAGGTTTTATGTATTCTTATGGGAAACCCAACGTTTCACCGTTTAAAGCGCATATAAGTGTATTATTTTAAAATTACAGAAAGAAGCCCAAAATACTTGCAAATTCGAGTTGGGTAGTCCTTAATTCATAACGACAGGTGATAATTGAATAACCTTGGGCAAAATAATATTTTGACTGCGTTTGATATATAACTGTCCATCCATATTTAAATTCACGCACGTCAACGAATTACATAATATTCAAAATAGATGACACACATTTTCGAGACTTTAGCATGGTGCCGTGCTGAAATCCAGTCCCCTATCTATACACTCGAGCTGAGGTCGATTGTCAATTACCTACTGCCAAGTCAGAACTCATTTCTACCTTCGACTCGGTCACACAGAATGTCGTTTACTTTTGGTCCAGAGACCTGCGTTGTGTGTTGGATGAGTGAATGTACAGTGACATACGGGAATCTAGCATACACTTTTATCACGACTAGTGTGTTGACGAATTATTATGTGGAATGGAAGGATCTACATATTTAAGGCATTTAATACGCTTCGAAGTTTGCACACATATTTTGCAACGGGTAGTCACACATCCGAAGGAACAGCCGTTTGGAAAATATTGAAACGCTTAAAAAATCTTACCTCTTGATGTAAGAAATAAAAGAAAGTAATCGCTTAGACGCAGACTCGTTGGCTCGTGTCATAAGAGCAAAATAGGTTTCGACAGTAAATTTGGTACATCTGTGGTACGGTTTTCTTCAGTTAAAGTGACCAAATGTCGGTAATTACCAAAATAACTTCTTATAGTTAGCGTTGTGCTGGTGATGAGGATACAAAAACCAAGCGGGAAAATTGCGTTTCGTACATTCGGCTGACGCGGAGCCTACAACCTGCCGACAGCCAGTCAGCTGTGCCGTTGCCTGCTTAGATAACAGCTGATCTAGAGTGCAGTGCCTTTCCTGTGCAGGTGAGATATGTAACAGCAGGACATTATCACACGCGATAAAAACCTCAAGATGTACCTACGACTTCGCTGTTCTACGTATCTTCCTAACTCTTAAAAGGAAACTAAGCGGGCAAGCTAAAAAATGCCACTTCTATTACCATATTCACGATTTTTTTCTCTTTGAATACACTTGATATAATAAAACCGAAACCGTGCGGATTTACATAATTGATTTTATCTTCTATGGGAAAAAGTCGTATTCCCAGGATATATAATTTCTGAGATAGGCGTAAACGGGCAAACAATGAATGTACAGAAGATACAAGTATGTCCGCATTGTTAAGTGAGTGAGTGAAGAGATTTGGGTGACTCTTTTAACAGCGAGGTTTTGAGGGCCGATTAGGGTAAAGCGAGGTGAGTATGGAGCAGCGCCGGAATTAATAGCAGTAACCTAGCAAAATAAAAAAATAAAATGCATATCCTTTTTCTGGTCAAACAAACCGGCATCCAGACTGAGGAGCCAGTGTGTATGCGTGATCGTTGATTCGCCGCCAGATTACGCAAAAGAAATATTCCCCGTGTAAATACATGCAATAATATCGAGAAAAAAATATTTTGTTATTTTTAAATATACTTTTCTCGACTTTAATTGTTCTCTTCTTACAACCGAATATGCAGTCTCCCGCCACATGTAAAACTTGACATTACAGTGGAAATAATGGAAGGTTCTCATGCATCGATGAATTCAAAATGCAAACTCATTAGAAGTATACATATCTAAAACGACATCAATTCATACTTAAATTGGCTAGAAACAAAAATAAATTTAGTTGTAACTATTTTAAAAATTCCTTTTTTTTTTTTTTTTTTTTCTAATACGACGACTTGTAGAACTACTTTTTTCTGATTCGTTGCAACCTTACTATACGAGCCGCAGTTGGCGAAACTCTAAATAAATACACAGTTTTGGGAAGGGATTCTTTTCAAAGGTTGGTTTTAAAAAAGTGCCCAGTCAGCTGAGAACAAACTATACCAAACAAGCGTGTTAGGGGCTGTCCACGGTAAAGGAAAAACTTTGTAAATCAAACTTTAACACATTGTAGACTATGNCAAACAAGCGTGTTAGGGGCTGTCCACGGTAAAGGAAAAACTTTGTAAATCAAACTTTAACACATTGTAGACTATCCTCGAGTAGCTCGAGAAAAGCTAATGTGAAAATGTCTTTGTTGTTCAGAACAAAACTCGCATGGATGTGCAGTCTTTGTTCGGCGACCTCACAAGGACACGACAGCGCAGTAACAATGATATTGGTAACGATAGGATTCCTTTTTTTTTATAGCCACTCAAAGGAACATTATTAATTGTAAATCCTNTAACAATGATATTGGTAACGATAGGATTCCTTTTTTTTTATAGCCACTCAAAGGAACATTATTAATTGTAAATCCTTTTATACGATAAAGGAAATTTTAATGGGTCAACATCAGCTCGACTTTCCATTGGTCGATGACCGAACAATAATGAACGCTGTAAAGTACAGGGCAGTGTCGGGTCTGGTATGGACCAATAGGACGATGGTGAGTTCCAACACAGAACCAACAGAACCGGTGTTGTTCTTGCAGTAGTGAATATAGGTGACTCACTTCTAAGTTGCCTTAAGTGCCTGAAATGTGTGCAGACCTCAATGTGTTAATCACTGCCCATAGCTACGTATATATGTTACAGCACAGTCTGGCATGCAGGCTCCCAGTCAAGTTGGCAGCGAATTCATAAAATAACAGTTCCAAGACTTGACGCTATACTGCGAGTGTGCGAGTGTAATGTTTAAATTTATGGCTACCTATTTGGTGTTTCGTGTTTTTTATAAATAAGTGAACGAATTTGCATATTATCAACACACCTACAGTGTTAATAATTCCACGGTTCCATCTGGATGGCACATGAATAAAGTGAGACGGTCCATGCAGTGATAATTTTACACCTCTCAAAAGAATAAAAATGAAATGGGAGAGTATATAATTAGCAGGGTTTTCAAAAGTCCTCAATTAACCGCCAACAGTCTATATCAACTAACAAAATCTAGTCGAGAATTGACAGTCGTGTGCGTGGGTTTGCAGCTCGCGGCCGCTCGCCTTCGTTTCACAAGAAGCCAGGGACGTGGAACGCATCGCCCGCCCCTCTTGTTGTCGGAAATACGCGGAAGTTTGGCGCTCCCCCTACCACCCTTTCCCCACCCACCTCTTGGTTGATTTTCACCCTGCCTCTCTCACCGATCCCACGTCACTTCCCATCTTCCTTACGCCAACTCCACACTTGCCCGAATGAAGCTACCCCCCACCCCCTCCCACGACACTCCTCCACCTGCGGTTTTGCGAAATGTGAGGCAACCTCCCCCGCTCTCTTAATTAACGGGAGTGGGTCCCCATCGTCATCAGAAATCCACCCTCCCCCCCCCACTAATCTCCTCGGCAAAACTCGGGCCCCATTCTCCCCCTGCACCTCTTTCAATTACGAGCTGCAGGGTTGAATTCTTGTTTCTTGCGTCCCCGCGTGTCGGTCGGGCGTGCTAGGTACCTCATTCTCTCCCCCGTCCCCTCTTGGTAGAGTGCTCACGCTTAAGAGTCCTGTACACAAAATTTTTTTCTGTGAAGGCGTTCTTTGCTTGTATGCATATATTTTTTTTCCAGAAAAAGGTAAACACCAATTAGTAGAGACCTGAAAAATCCGCGGATTAATTTTGGGACGAGCTAGAATTGGAAAACACTTACGTTTGTGACCTCTTTGCCATTGGTGCACGCGTTATTTGACACTCCCTGTTGAAACTTGGGCCAATGAAAAACATATAACAGAATGTACGCCCAATAATCGTCCTCCACTGTAGTAGCAAGCAACCAATGGGCAATTTACATCTGCATTATTTCACATAAGATCGTCGAGTCTAGTTAGGTCGTTGGACTCGCGAATTGTTCAGGTCCCTATCAATTAGCTAAGGCTTCATATCTAGAACTGCCCTATTTTAGCGAAAATAATTCCTGTCAAGTTGTATTTCAAGACACTTTAACTCAGATCCACTTTGGCGATTGGATGGTTTCAACTGCTGCACGTCTTACGTGGCTGCTCGCGAATCGCAAACGTTCAGTGTTGCAGTATCCTCATTCTCATTGGCCTAGTGAAATACCACACTGTCTTAGACCAAGGCACGCGGCCATTAACGGAAGGAAACCTGCAGATATGCAAGTACGATGTTGAAATCTAGCGTCCATGAAATTATTTTCGCGAAAATCGGCTGGACGTAATCACATGGCACATTGAATGCAAGAATTACTGAAAAAATTAAGTTTTTGCCATTTTTGCTTTGGAAGGAAGACAGTATCTATCACTTGACAGCGGAAAACTGCCGTAACATTTATTTTACTGGATGCACGGCAGAGAAATGAATGTTGCATATCGGAAAACATATTTAATAATCAAAAGATAACATTTCGTATTTAAACATACAAATGTTTTAAAAGGACTGAATGGCGCAATGCTATACGGTTTCAATGCTGCAAAATCCTTTATCTGACATAGTAATTTAAAACATTTACAAAAACCGCCCAATTGTTTTACTTTCAATTACCGTATAAGATACATTTTGAGTTACGATAGCCATGCATTCAGGGTGCGATATGAAGTGTATAAAAAAAAAAAACTTGCATTTTAGAGCTTGCCAGCGCAGTTTCCTTAAGAAGTATGAGGACAGTAAAACCATACGGACTTCGTTGTGTGTGGACTTTCATCGCGTGTTTAAGCCTCACCGTTAGAGATCCAATGTGTATAGTACAGCGCAACGACGGAAACACTAGGAGCAATGAGGTGCTAGGCGCGCGTGTTAGTATATCTCCCTAGCTTCTGTGCCTTGAACACTCCACAGCGGGTGTACAGCGGTGTGCCGGTGTACAGGACCCTAATCCACCCGCTTCACTGGAACTATTGCTCTATCTGCGAGGGAGCGAGGAAGCTCTACGGACATCGACAAGTGCATCAAATTTCCCGTCGCCCTTATCGCGCAAGGAGTGGAACTGGGATTCAGTTTCTCTCTTCGACGGACTGTCAGAAGACAGTGAATGAGTAAGGACCTGCAAAATTGTATTAACAAATGACAAACGAAAAAACCCAGATGGCATATTCCAGCAATGTATAAATAAATGACAAACGAAAACAAATATGGCATCCTCCAGCAATGTATAAACGAATGACAAACGAAAAACCAAGATGGCATCCTCCAGAAATGTATAAACAAATGGCAAACAAAAAAACCAAGTTGGCATCCTCCAGCAATGTAAAAAAACAAATAACTAACAAAAAACTAAGATGGCGGTCGAATGAAGGTGAGAGAGAAACTCTAGTAACGTATAAACAAATTACAAACAAATAAGATGGTGGACGGTGGCTGTGACGCCTACCAATATGGCGGACTGTACCGATCAAGATGGCAGATGGCTGCACCTACAAATATGGCGGACTACACCTAGCAAGATGGTGGGATGAGTATAGATGGATAGGGGCGTTGGAGACCTCCCAAAATTAAAATTTTTTTTCAATAAATTTTTTAATAATAAATAAATAGTTTTAATATTTTTGAAGTTATGCTTATTTTGGCGTGTTGAGGGTAAAAGTTTAGTGTGCAACGGAAGTTGCACGCGCATGGTGTAACGAAATTCGACAGTGAACCTGGTAGGCGTATGACCCAACGCTCATGCGCGTATCGTCTAGCTATATACAAACGCAAGGTACACAAACGCAAGGTGCAGGTGGTTATATTTAAAACCGACAGAAAATCAGTTCATGTAAAAAGCAAATTGAAAAAAATTCCAATTTTATTAGTAATTCATTGTGCATATATATATATATAATTGATTAATTTTACTTACACTGTGCCGTGAAAAATTTATTAGTGACAAAAATTGTATAATAAACTTTTGAAAGTGTCTTTAAGTATTTGAGGTTAATTAAATTAAAATTAACCTCAAATACGAAAGGTACACAACATAGCATGTGGTTATATTTAANAAGTATTTGAGGTTAATTAAATTAAAATTAACCTCAAATACGAAAGGTACACAACATAGCATGTGGTTATATTTAAAACCGACAGAAAATCAGTTCATGTAATAAGCAAATTTATATAGTTTGAATTCAATTATGATATGGAATAAGATCTGAATGAATATAAGCGTGAAATGGTAACATACGTAATACAATTTTATTTTAGTCACGCCAATGAAGTATAACTTCGACGCACGTATATAAGTACACGCACCCATTTTTATAAATATAATTTTTAAATAATTTTTCTGAATTTTTTTAGATTTTGGTATTTTTTGTATTTTTTGGGGTTTTTAAAAGTCAAATATTACCGGGGCCAAGGTCAAAGTCACCTGGATCAATTATGGCCGCCGGCCGACCTGAATGATAGAGCACGAACAGCTCCGACACTCCAGTCCCAGGTTCCGGTGTGCCAAAGTCCCAATAATCCCTTTACTACGTACTGTTCCAAATAAGTTTTCCTGCTTCTCATGAACCAGTCGATTTTTATAATTATAACTGCTGATATCTCTATGACAACCGTGCAAATGTTTTGTATATAAAAGATACACCGTAACGCGGTACGAGTAATGTGCTTTGTGGTAATTTTTTTGGAAGAATAACTAGGAATAGTAGCAAATTTGCAAAATTAAACAAGTTATAAGATCAGATATTCGAAAGGAAAATATTGTTTAGTAAATGTAAAACTATCCAACATACCACCAATATTACGATATCAATTTGGTGTTTATAAGTGTAATTTTATGAAGAAGGCAGCTGTATTTGCAAAACATTTTCACAGAAAATACTTTGATGGCCACATTTTAGCCCACTAAATCTCATATTTTTTAAAGAAAAAAAAAAGGAGGGAGGGGGATTTGAAATCTCTTCTTACACACACGCTGGAAAATGTTTTTTTGGAGAGAGGGAGGGTTGAAGATGGCTTGTTTCAACTTCCGGCCGCCATTGGGCTAATGGAATCTCTGACTGGAATACTCATGGTAATTTTGGCAGCGAATAAACCAGAGTAATTCCGTATATAACGTCATATTAACAAATTGATGTTAACATTTTGTGTAAATTGAAATTGTTTGATTTTGTTTCTGTTTGTGTATGTTTTATGCACACAAGAGTACGAATTGACTAGCAACACATCTTATATTTCTAACAATATCGAAGTTTCACTTGAACGGCGCATGAATAAAGTGAGCGGGCCATTGGCAATATTAATTTCACGTACAGCGGAAATATACAGAATGGGTACAGATGTAGATCCTAAGCAGGGCTTTTAGAATTACTCACTTAATAGCGAACGGTGTATACCAGAATTCGCTCTGCCCCGGCAAAATGAGAAACACGTCCACACACAGACACGGCAGTCAATAACAAAATAAAAACTACAGTGTACATTGGAAGCTGGCAAACAGTCAAATTTACCCCCGATTAATCACTATCAGTAATTACTGGTGCGAGTGATACGATATTGCAACCCACGTGGCGGGCATCCCGTCACGTACGTTTGGATAACGTGTGACCGCGCAGTTACTGTTTGCTGCGGATGTGTCGGCGTGGCGCAACCCGCCTGTACACAGTAGCGGACTCTCACCGCGACTATGGTTGTTTGCATACCTGTCCGCGCGCAGACGTCGTGCGTCTCTCCCCAGCACACCGCACACACGATGATCGTCACAGCAAACGTGTAGTATCCCTCAATTTGAGATCACGTAATAGACAAGTCTACAGGAGCCAGGTGCCCCCCCCCCCGCAATAGGCAGAATTGTAACATCGTGATTTCAAGAAGTTTGCTCCCCAAAACAAATGCATCATGTCCCGGAATGAATACGCGGATCTTTTCAGGTTTCTTACTAATTGTGAATTTAACCCGTTTAGTCCCGAATTCATTTACAAGCTCAAGTGATGCATCACATGCGTCATAAGCCTCTAAACCCAAGACTTTTAACTAACGTGAAATATATCCTTCGGCAATAGTTGGGAATTATTCCCAACTACGACATTTTCGGCGTCGACCTTGGCATTTTATGACGTGAAATAAAAAATATAGGAGTACTTGCACACCTCTTTGCTTCTTTATCTTTTATGGGATTTCATACAGATGGTCGCGAAAACACCTGTTTTTTACACTTCAGGGAACAATCAAGGAAATAACACTTTCCATGCTTATATGTAACGTTTTTGAAATGCTATTGGTAAGGCGAAGCTGCTCAAAATATCTAACTCTCAAAATTGTCTTGACTAAAACTCTCCTCATTTTTGGCGACACATATAGTGTGTTATTTTTCCTTGTAAACTGCACTAGTTACCTAACGTTTCCACAAGTCACAGCAGAAAAAATGTGGCAGATTTTATTTTTGGTCTATATTGTCTTCTTGCGAAACCAGCAAAATATTAACTAAATATGCCAACTGAATAGAAGGCTTTATAATTTGCTGCTTCAGTCACCTGTTGGGTAGTCTGTTTTAGAGCCTTTATTTGCAGTCAAGCAGAAACCAATTGGTAATTGACTGCTTGCTTTCACAGTAAAAGACGATGATCGGGCCTATATTTTGTTGCATGCTTATTATTGATTCAGGGTTCTCCAGAGATGCCAAAAAACATGTAGCTCATTTGCAAAAGTTACACAGCCGCACTAGTTTTTAAATTATAGCGTATATAGGCTGTTCACTGTAAACTGAGCAATTCTGAAAGCCCTACTTAAGATATACTTGTATGCACATTGTGTATTCTTTCACCATATGCCAAATTAACATTTCCATGGGCCTGGTCACTTTATTCATGCATCGGTCAAGTGAAAGTGTGACATTACTAGAAAAGTAAATATTGTACAAATTCGCTAGTTCTTAATTTTTATACATTAAAGGAACAGAAAACAAAATCAACAGTTTCAGTATTCACACATGTTCACTTAAAACATTTAATTCAACGTTTAAGACATGGGACTACTTTTCCTCCATTGTTGCTAACTTCACTGGGCGCATGCAAGTCAGTGTGCCCGTTAAAATGTATGCAGGTAGAAGCAGTGACATTTTTCAAACGTTAATTTCAAAAGTGCTTAGTTAACCGTGAACAGCTTATACTGGAACGAAGCCACGAGTTTTTCTGTGCTCTTTGTTTTTTTTTAATCGTTCAGCTGTGTCCGACTCTTCGTGACCCTGTGAACAATGTATTCCCAGTCTTTCATGTCCTCTACCACTTCACAAAGACTTTCCAGTCTAGGGGCCGCGGTGGTTGAACTGTTAGCCTGCTCGCCTCCCACCCTCCTCGGTCGGGTATCACGGATTTTTGCAAGTGGCAATAGTGCCGGGCGACGCCGCTGGTCAGCGGGCTTTCTCGGGGATCTCCAGTTTCCCCCGCCCGTTCATTCCGGCGCTGCTCCATACTCACCTCGCGTAACCCTCATCGGCTCTCAAGGCCTCGATGTTAAGGGCCGTCCATATCTCTTCACTCTCTTTCCAGACCCTCGTTCGTTGCTTCTACGACTCCATTCATTATATGCTCTACATGTGTATAATAATCGCCTTCGGCGCCAAATCTCTGAGAATGATATTCATGTCAGCAACGGTTGCCATTATTTTTAGAAAACTTTCATTGTGAATAAATTCAATTTATTTCTGTCAAAGTGTATCCAGTTTGTTATTTGTAGACACCGGAAAAATTCACGAATTAATTTCAGGACATGCTAGGCTCCAAACACGCGTACTTTTAAGTCACGTTTGTTATTGGGCCACAGTTTATAAGACACGCCCTATATGTAGAGATCTGAAGAATTCGCGGATTCATTTTAGGACAAGCTAGAATTCAAAACACATGCGTTTATATAACTTAATCCATTGGCCCAAGCCGTATTTGACACTTCCTGGAGAATTCTGGTCCAATCGTCGCCTTCCACTGCGACAGCAAGCAACCAATGTGCAGTTGATGTCGGCATATTTGTACATAAGACTGTAGAGTCTAGCCTGCAGGTAATTGAACTCGCGATTTTTTCCGGTCTCTACCTATATGACTTTGAGTCATCCATAGATCTTCATACATGGAAAAACAACCAAATACCGTGCTGTCTGCTCTGGAATAATTGGCTGCTCAATAGGGCAGCAGCCAATGAACTCCACAACTGTGGATTGTAACATTCAGGTTGTTGAACTTGCGAAAAATTTTCTGTCCCTAATTGAGTTGAGTTTAGAGTGTTGAGCGGCTGTTAACATCGAGATCTTGAGAGCCGATGAGGGTGAAGTGAGGTGAATATGGAGTAGCGCCAGAATGCAAGGGCGTGGGAAAAAGGAGATCCCCGACAAAACCCCTCAACCAAAGGTATCGTGGGACACGATTCCCACATGCGAGAATCTGGGAGCGACCCCGCCGGGAATCGAACTCGGTTCGTCTTGGTGGGAGGCGAGTAGTAATCCGACGACTACACCATCCTAGTCATCAGCAATATCCCATAAATGGTGGTGGGAGAGATTATATCTGTTTAGCGAATATTTCCACCAGCACGAAAGTCCTACACGAATGGTGCTGTTGTAAGGGAACACGTATTGCAGGTTTTCAGGACGCGGTCTCGTGAATTCACAAAATTAGGCGATATTACATGGTTATGCCATTTTCATGATGGGATATCCATAGCGTCGCTACAGAAGCAACGCTATTGGCAGGACGGGAATAAGTTAAATTTCCAGTCAAACAGCATCGAGAGTTCTGTGATGCCAATGCTACAAAATTCACGGGCGCAACAAGATACACAAATAGAAAATATTTCTAATTTAATCGCGTCGCGTAAATAGATCTTTCCTTTTCGGTGTCAAAAGTTCTTTCATACACGAGTATACTGTCTATTAATAAGTGTGCTTTTTTTTAAAACCTACGTATAACAAGGACCACATTTTAACGTGCTGAATATCAGTAGACACGAAAAGGGATTGGGGAATAAAAAATAAATAAAAATATAATGTAAACATTAACGTTTGTCATACAAGAGTTAAGTAATGCATAGTATTTGTTTAGTGTTGACGCGAGGTGGTAACAATAGTGTTCACTAAAATTGCGAATTTCTGTTATCACATATCGTCGCGTCTGTCATGTTACTATAATCCCAGCACCAGGCTTTTTTTTTCTATGTAGGCACAGATCTAGTTTTCCATGGAACCACATGAGTTTTCCTCTGACTAAGCTGATAACGTCCTGCCCTGAATTCTGCAGTCAGAACCGCGCTTCTCCAACGCGCATAAAAACAGAAGTATATTCATATTTTTATGAATCACCATTTACGATGAGATTGCCGTATCGGGAATGTTGTGTTACTGACAAGATACGAAGCGGAACCACGTCAGTGAGTGACTAATGAATTATCTTATTGTCGGTTGTATTTCACTCGACGATACGTTTATTCTGCAGGGGGATGGGAGGTAGGGGAAGGAATGGCCCAATAGCGTCACTTCATCCACCAGCGTGCTGTGTTCCCTCATCACTCTGGTGAAGTCAGCACAGTCCATCACCAAAGGAAAGATTGTTTCGTCCCACCCTCCACTGGAATTTTCACAAATTTTCTAATAAATAGTGTCTTCCATACAATTCTTAACACATTTAACTGCCGAGTGTTAATACTCACCTCTGCTGAGAGATTTTTCACCATGTGTCTGCTGGTATTTACCCATATTTTTATACAAATACATATATTATTGGTAGAGACATCAGATTTTCTCGAAAATAATTCTTGTCTGAAACATTTTAATTCAGATCCGCTTTTGCAATTGGAATGGTTTTTAATTGTTCTGCGTTTTACATGCCTGCCCGCGAATCACATATTAAATTCCGGAATAACCTTAATTTGAATGGCTGGGTCAAACACCACGCTTTCTTCTGACGAAAACACACTAATAATAACCAAATTAAATCTCCTGGCAGGTACGTAGGATATTTAAATCCAGCCTTCGTACAACGCTTTTCGGAAAATCAGGTGTCCTTAATTATCAAATACATTGCACTCTAATCCAGCATGCAGTATGGCATGGTCGATTCGTATGGTCGACTGGTATGGTTGGTTCATATGATCGACTGGTACGGTTGCTTTGTATGGTTAGTTCGTGTGTTCGGCTGGCGTGGAAGGTTCGTATAACTGACTGGCCGCCGCCGAACCCTCATACGCTACCGAACGGCCTTGGTGTCCTGAGACCGGAAGCCTAGACTCCCATAACTCACAGGGTATTTGTAAAACAAATGCACCCCGACATATGCTGAAATCATTGGGTCGCCTTCCACTGTGACAGCAAGCAACCAATGCGCAGTTGATGTCGGCATATTTGTACATACGACTGTAGAGTCTAGCCTGCAGGTCATTGAGCTCGGGATTTTTTCCGGTCTATAATAATAGTTTATGTATAATTTTAACAGTAGCGAATATATCTTTGTTAGCTATTATTCTCAAGTACTTTTTTGCATGTTTTGCAAGTCTTTAATTCTGAAATCTGCGGCATGTCCCCATATCTCACATCCATATCACATAGCTGGGATTATTATTTGATTATATATTATGAGTTTTTTCTTACGTGGAAAGTTAGTTGCGTTTAATACTGGATATAATTGTTTAAGTTTTCCCAGTGCTGCATATCTTGCATTTTCTATGTGTGGTTGCCAAGTTAACTTGTGATCTATCGTTATACATAGATATTTCGCCTTTTTAACGTACGGGATTTTTTGATTGAATAGTATAAATTCTTTATTCGGTTTCGGTAATTTTTTAGTAATTATTATTGTATCTGATTTTCCTGGTTTACTTTAATTCGCCATTTCGTGTACCACTGTTCAAGGATAGTTAGTTGTCTCTGCAAGACTATTAATGCAGATTTAATGTGGTAGTGTTGCTTTATTTTTGCTGTATCTTCTGCGTACATTTGAATATTACCATTAGTGCGTGCGTCTGTTATTGGGATGTCAACTGTGTAAATAATGTAAATAAAAGGCGAAAGTGCTGACCCCTGCGGTACTCCTGCTGTTGCTATTTTAGGGTTAGAGTTTGCTCCACCTCATATTACGTTAAAACGTCTATTATTTAAATAGTGTGCTAATAAATTTACATAAGTTGCTGGAAAGTTGTAATTAATTAGTTTTTATATTATTCCTGGGAGCCAGGCTTTATCAAAAGTTTTTTCTGCGTCTAGGAAGTTATTATTATATATCCTTGTTCTTTATTATTAAATCCATCTGAGATATCTTTAGATATTTTAATTAGCGTGTGTATGGTACTGTGCTGAGCTCTGAAACCATATTATATATCTGGAATTATTTTATTTAGAACTGCATGATTTGAAGTCTGTATAGTAGGGTTTTATAAAATATTTTACTCATAGTGTTTAATAAGATTCTTGGCCGTCTGTTTTATCTTTTAGTAGAATCTTTTCCAGGTTTCGGCAAGGTTATTACTTTAGCTTTTTTTCCAGGTCTGTGGGAATGTGCATAGTTTTACCCTTGGGTTATATATTTTTAAGAGATATTCTAGGGCGTTAACTGATAATTTCTTTAGGGCTTCAAATTTTATCCCGTATGGTCCCCCAGATTTATTACTAGGTCGTGTTTCAATTATTTTTAATAGTTCTTTTAATCNTCAAATTTTATCCCGTATGGTCCCCCAGATTTATTACTAGGTCGTGTTTCAATTATTTTTAATAGTTCTTTTAATGTAATTGGGTCATATTGCGATGTTTCTTTTAGTTTTATGTTTCTTTTCGTTTATGTCATTATTTACTGATCGAGTGAATTGTCTATATTGAGCATCTTTATTGGGAGAAGATTTTTTTCTCTANCGTTTATGTCATTATTTACTGATCGAGTGAATTGTCTATATTGAGCATCTTTATTGGGAGAAGATTTTTTTCTCTAGGTTGTCGGCTATTGTGTTAGTTTTATCCCATCCATTATATACATCACCTTGGGTAGTTTATATTGCTGGGGTAGTTAATTTTTTACATTTCCCGGTTAGTGCTGAATTAATCGCCACAATTCTTTTGGATTGTGAGTTCCGTTTTTTGTGGCTTCGTTCCTGTTTTTTTATTTTTAGTTCTTCAAGTTTACTTTTTACCTGTCTTTTAAGCCTGTTGTATTCGGTTTTAATTACGGGATTTTGTGTTCTCTAAAAGTTATTTCGTGCTTGGCGTTTTAGGGATATTAAATTAAATAATCTACTTCTATGTATTTAGTGTTTCGCTTTATCGTTTCCATAACTGTGTCTGAAAATAGTTTTGACTGTACATTTAGTTCTATTAGTTCTATGTAATTCGTCGTTTATTTCTGGCGAAGTTTCAAATTTTTTTATTAAATTTTTTGAAAACCTTTCTATAGTCGGTTCACGACTGGAAGAGACTTTCTTGAAGCCCTGCTAAAAATCTACTTTCAAGCCCATTTTGTATCCTTCCGCCAAAGGTAAACAAACATTGCCATGTGACTGCCATGTGGCAGTCACATGGCAATGTTTACATGCAATGTTTACATTCCACTGTGTGTGTGTACATGTGTTCGTACATGCACATACCCATTATAAAAGTCATGTATATATTATTAATCGATATTCCACAAGTAAAGTTTTTAATCTTGACAATTTCACACAAAAGAATATGCAATGCAAGCGAAAAATATTTCATTCTATAAACCCAAAATGTGAGTATTAAAAATTTGATGTTTCGTGTGTGTGTGTGTGTGCAGGTTTGTTTTTGACTGGGGGGGAGGGGGGAGAAAAACTTTTACTTTGATTACATATTTTAGATGTGGCACAACACTTTGCATTGAAATGTGTCCACATTCAAGGAGTCCATCCACCCGGATGGCCGTGCTGTCACGAGGTCAGGAACCGAAGTTCCCATAACTCTTATAGTGGGTTTGCAACAAAAATACAACCAGACAGACTTTGTTCAAATAATTGAGCCGGCGGCAGGCCGCTGTGTTTATGTTTTAGTTGGGCTCCGGGCCCGTATTTAATGCTATTAACCTCTGTTGCTATCTTAAAATATTTTTCCAAACAAAAATCTAACTTAAAACTAATACGAAAAGACATTGGTTTCACTAATGTCTAATATTCAAACAATTAAATTGAAACATGTTGCTAAGCAAATGCTTAGAGGAGGAACAAAATAAGTGTGCTACAGATTTTGTAAAGAAATGACAAAAACAAATTAAACATAAATAAAAAATGTGGCTCCAGTAAACAAAATATTAGGGAGAACTGTTGTTTAAAATAATTAAAGAAGCTGACAATGGTGTATCCTAACGTCTCCAGTTTGCATCAAGTTAAAACATCCTAAAGTCATAAGCTGCAGTACTTATAAATACTGTTTATTTATTTATTAGTTAGTTAGAAGTACCGGTAATAACTAATGGATTGTAGTGATTCCTTTTGCAACAGAATTACCATAGATCAAAACAAAAAAGTACTTAAACAACTCAACACAGCAACAACTATAAAAAAAAGAAATGAATACATCCATCTCCACTCCAAAAATTAGAAACCAATTATTTAAAAAAAAATCACATGCTTCAATAGCTGCTCTCTGATGTAGACTGCTACTTTACATATAATGCTATAAAGCAATNACCGGTAATAACTAATGGATTGTAGTGATTCCTTTTGCAACAGAATTACCATAGATCAAAACAAAAAAGTACATATACAACTCAACACAGCAGCAACTATAAAAAAAAGAAATGAATACATCCATCTCCACTCCAAAAATTAGAAACCAATTATT
>NQII01001616.1:271460-347475 GCA_002778355.1 Clitarchus hookeri
ACGTTGAAATCTAAATACGTTAGCATCACGTCATTAATAATTGGCATAATACGATAAAATTCTTTTCGACACCCATTTGTAAGCGATAAATTAACAATTACGTTAAAACTTTGGAACTATTTACTCTCTTTGTGCTGGCAACCTGACGGCATAACTGCATCCGCGCTCGCTGCTGCTTGTAATGTTATATGCATGTAGCTAACGGCTAGGGTGTTTTTTCAAATGTTGATTTTCAAAAGTTTCTTCCCGTCGTGAACCGACTATAGTTTGTTACTGGTCGCTTTATTATGTATTTATTATTGGATCTGCGTGTGTTTAATGTTAATTTAGCAAAGGCTGGGAGGTGATCTGAGTCTAATTCGTCTAATACTTCTGATTCTGTGTTAGAAATGGGGATATTGGTGAGTAGGATGCCTAAGTTATCTGCTATGTTGCCATTATCTGGCAAGTGGTTGGGTTTAGGTGGTGGAAAAATTACATTATTATTTCTATCTGCATGTCTACTTAATTTTCTTCCAGTTGAATTGCTATATAAAGAGTCCCATTCTTTATTTTTACTATTTACCTCTCCTGCTATTAAAGAGTGTTCTGTATCGCCCATAATATTATTTAAAAATTCTTCATTTAAGTTTGAATGTGCAGCCGCCATTTGGATGTGGATATGGTTACTTTTAATTTTATTGCTCTGGCTTCAATTTTGGTTTAAATCATTTATATTTACTGGATGGTGATGGATGTTATTTTTTATTATTATAGCTGTTCCTCCTCTGTGATTGCTATCTGATCTGTATACATTAAATCCTGAAAAAATTATCTTGTCTGGGTTTTTGAGTCTCGTTTCTGTTATAAAAGCTATGTAATTTCCATATATTATTAGTTGTTGTAGTTCATATATCTGTCATTTGATCCCGCAGGCTTTCCAGTTTAATAGGTTTGATGCGTATTATTTTTTAAGGTTAGCCATTACTGCGGGAGAGTAGCATGTGACTGTAGCAACAGTAATTGCTGGTCAGCAAGTGTGCGTGCTGCCCTTATGGGGCCAAAATATGGTCGCATGTGTGTTGTTAGTTCTGCGAAGTGCGTGTTGCGAAGTAATTGTGTGAGCTCACGAATGTCATGTGATGTAGCTTGCTATTATGGCTGTTTCGTATGGCTGGCTGGTATGGCGGGTTCATACAATTGGCTGGTATGGTTGGTTCGTATGGCTGACGTATGGACTGTTCGTAATGTCTGTTGGTATGGTCGCTTCGTCTGTTTGGCTAGTATGGTTGGCGCTTATGAATGGTCCGTATGGTGGTACTGCTCATTGGCATGCTCAGTCAGCCTTATTAGGCTGGTGGCCTGGTTGAGTGGAATGGGTGTTTGGTATGTATGGCTCGCATGGTGGGCTCCCATCTTTGGTTCGTATAATCGTCTGATTCGGTCGGTTTGCACGGCTGGCTGGTATGTGTGGATGGCGGTATGATCGAATCGTATGATCGGTTCGTATGGTCGTCTTGTATGGTCGTAATAAAGAGTCAACTGGTGTGGTAGATTCGTATGGACGAACATATGGCTGGCTGATAAGGCCAATTTTGATGGTCGTCTTGTATGGTTTGTTCGTATGGTCGACTTGTATGGTTAGTTTGTATTGTTTGTTGGTATAGCTGGTGTGTATGGTCGTCACGCATGTTTTATTCGTATGGTTGTCTGGTATCGCTGGTTCATATGGCCGGTTTGCCTAGTATAGGCCGTTCACGGTAAAGTGAGCACTTTTGATGCCCTAGTTACTTTTACCTTTTAGCCAAGTTAACGTCTAAAACTAAAATACAATATATTTATTGACGTATTATTCCAAATGAGAGGGCTTTCAAGAGTTCTCACTTTACCATGAATAGCCTATAGTAATGTATGGTCGGCTGGTATAATTGGCTCATATAGTCGGTTGGTATGGTTGGTTTGTACGACTAACTGGTATTGACTGTTCGTATGGTTCGTTGGTATGGTTGGTTTGTACGACTGACTGGTATTGACTGTTCGTATGGTTCGTTGGTATGGTCGATTCGTATGTTTTTGGGGTGTGGTTGGCTCATGTGGATGGTTCGTATGGTTGGTCTGGCCTATTGGCATGCTGAGTCGGTCTCGCTGAGCTGTTAGCCTGGTTGGGTGGAATGGGTGTTTGGTATTCATAGTTCGCACGGTTGGCTCGTATGGTTGTCTGGCATGGACGGTATGTATGGCTACCATGGTTGGTTTGTATGGCTGGCGTTAAGATCAGCTGGTTTTTCGGTTCGTATAGTCGGTTCATATAGTTGACTAGTATGGTCGATTCTTATGGTCGGCTGGTATGGTTGTTTCATATGGTCGTTTAGTAGGGTCGGTTGGTATGGTTGTTATGTTTGGTGGGCTAGTTTGTTTGGGTCGTACACTCGGCTGGTATGATTGGTTCGTGTGTATGGCTGACATGGTTGGTTCGTGTGGCTGGCTGGTGTGGTTGCGTATTATGGCCGGCTAGTATAGTCGGTTCGTATGGTTGGTTGGTATGGCCGGTTCGTGTGGTCGGGTTGTCTGTTTGGATGTGATTATATATACAGTAATTCCAAAATATTGGCCATCTATACTTATAAGGGGTCCAGATGTATCGAGCTGATTCATGTTGTGCTGTGCTTGTAAATCCTAAGTTTCAAGGGCCTAGCCCTAATTGTCCAGCTGGAGTCAGCGATATTACCACAAAAGACGAAGTCGGGACATGCCCCGGTCGCAGACAATCTAATAAACGAACGCTTCATCGTGATATCTATTTTAAACTAGCTCGTTGCTTGGAGCTGGTTCTTAGAACTTGAGTAGATTTTTACTTTTGTGCGAGAATATATGCGTAGTTACGTGCATGACCGATAATAACATGCATACTGTGATGGAAGTGTCGAAGACGCTATAACTTATAACTTAGTGGAATTATAGCTACGAAGACCAGGAGAGAGAAGATGATCTATCATCTGTTGCTTCAGACGAATAAACGTGACGTGGTGCGACTTTCGTCAAACTATTTATCTACAGAGGTCGCGATGTTGCGTGACCAACAGCCAATCACGGGCGATGGTTGGAAGGTAGATACTGGGGGTCGAAGAAATTGCCGATGAAATATAGCGGTGGTATGAAGAGGGTCGATCTATAGTAAGTAAATTGAGCTCGATGAATTGACTGTAGTAGGGGAAGCGAGTAATCTGATGATCTGTAGCATTGATTTGTGGAGGGGGAGGGGAACATACTAATCGAACTATAGTGAGCAAACAGAGTGGTGGAAACTAGCTGGAGTGAGACGGAGGGCACGCGTGACAGAGGGAAGGGGGGAGGTATTGGGAGATGTCAGTGAGGAGGGTGGAGAGAAGGGTGGTAGGTTGATGGTGGGGGTGGATGGTAAGTAAATTGTGAGGAGGTCGAGTATGGTGAATAAATTGTGAGAGTTTGGAGAGTCGGGTGGTGGTTGGGTGTGTGAGTGAAGGTCTTGAGAGCCGATGAGGGTGAAGAGAGGTGAGCATGGAGCAGCGCTGGAATGAAAGGGCCGGGAAAATGGCAGATCCCCGAGAAAACCCACCGACCAGCGGCATCATCCTGCACGATTCCCACATACGAAAATTCGGGATGACTCGGCCGCGGATTTAACCCGGTTCAGCTTGGTGGGAGGCGAGCAGGCTAACCGCTCAGCCACCGCGACTTGGGAGGAGGGGGCGAGGGTCGGAAGATTTAGCGACTCTATTTTCAATGATTAATTGGCACAATGGTTCGAAGGGAACCGACTTATCAGTCGCCAGCTGATTTTCGTATCAACGAGTGGCTGTGCTTCGCATCTTTACGAGAATCGAACGCTCTAGGTCACACACATCCAAGATAGGCTTGGCATCTGATACGTAATTTTTTCCTTGATTAAAATTTTTTAAATTTTTTTCATTTAAAGGTTACTGCGGTCAAGGACAAGGTCACTCACATGAAACATGGCGGCAAGGAACAGTAATAGGAAATTTTTCTTAAGTATTTATTACAAGCGGTTTTAAACGATCATTTATTTTCCTCGATTTTTGAGTTTAAAGTCACTTTTGTCAAGGTCACCCACATTCAACACGGCAGTTGGTTTCATTAAAGTAATTTTCCCCTCAATTTTTACCAAATTTTTAATTTTTAATATTTTTTTTTAAGTTTAACAATACTGAAGTTAAGGTTAAGGTCATCCATAATCTAACATGGCGGAAGGGGTTAGTAATGTAATTTTTTCATAGATTTTTAGACTTCCTTATATTTTTAGGATATTCTTATGTTTTTTTAGTTCAAGGTTATTGTTGTCTAGGTCAAGGTACCCCACATCCAATATGGCTGCCGGAGCCAGTAGTATAAATTTTCCTGTGTTGTTACGATTTTTTTCTGATTTCTTTTTTTATTTTTACTTCAAGGTAACTGGCGTTAACGTCAAGGTCATCTACATGCAACATGGTGGCTGGGGGTAAGTAACGTAATTTTCCTCAATTTCTTAAGGGTTTTTCTTAAATTTTTTGACATCAACTGCACATTGGTTGCTTGCTGTCATAGTGGAAGGCGACGATTGGACCAGAATTCTCCAGGGAGTGTTAAATACGGCGTGGGCCAATGGATTAAGTTATATAAACGCATGTGTTTTGAATTATAGTTTGTCCTAAAATTAATCCGCGAATTCATCAGGTTTCTACTAACCAGTAATACAATCCGTATAAGTCAGCTACTGCGTCATATGTCGAAATGAAATTCCATTGTTCTGTAAGTGTTTTGTTTTGCTATGGATATAACCTCTACCAGTTGATGTTAAAATGCGANAAATGAAATTCCATTGTTCTGTAAGTGTTTTGTTTTGCTATGGATATAACCTCTACCAGTTGATGTTAAAATGCGATTCCAAAGAACAGGTAAGAATCCAG
Organism: Clitarchus hookeri; assembly: GCA_002778355.1. Lineage (NCBI taxonomy): Eukaryota > Metazoa > Arthropoda > Insecta > Phasmatodea > Phasmatidae > Clitarchus > Clitarchus hookeri. Next base: position 276,383 of record NQII01001616.1, read on the forward strand.
AAGTGAAATGGCGTGACGGATCCTTGATGTAAGCGTACCTACCCATTCGATAATTGGCTGGGAGTGGACATTCTTTCGTCTGATAGGCTACTGCGTGCTCCCAAAGGTTCCTTATTGGTTGGGCTGCCGCTTGACAAGTAAGTTACCAGGCGCTGATTGGGGTACGGTGTTGCGACATGCTGTTTATCAGGAACGCCATTTTGCGCTTCTTTGTTAAAGTAGAGAGAAGTAGAGAGATTTGGGCGGCTCTTAACAACGAGGTCTTGAGAGCCGATGAGTGTGAAGCAAGGTGGGTATGGAGCAGAGCCGGGATGCATGGGCAGGGGAAACGGGAAATCCCCGAGAAAACCTGCCCGTCCGGCATGATTCTCACGAGCGACCCCGCCGGAAATCGAACCCAGTTCGCCTAGGTGGGAGGTGAGTAGTCTGACCACTACACCACTGTTGCCCCCACGCTTCTTTGTTGTTAAGTATTCTGTAGCGGTACCAGGTTTCCCGGTTCTAGCTCAGTTGTACGTAAATTGGCTGCTGTTGCAGTCAGAACGAATGCACATTTTCAACTGGACCACACGAAATTAGGCCATCGGCGTGGTGAATGTTCACAATTATATCAGAGTTATACAGAGCATTTCGTAAGNTGGACCACACGAAATTAGGCCATCGGCGTGGTGAATGTTCACAATTATATCAGAGTTATACAGAGCATTTCGTAACTGTTTCAATCCAACATAAAATTCTATGACTCCTAGCACGTTTTCAGATTAGAACGCGGCGTGATAAGGTCTCTAGCAGAGTCGCCAACTTTACTAAGAGAAAGTCTCTAAATTAATATACAAGAATCCCTAGAAAATCACCAGAGTGTAATCTTATTCAATTTAAAATTAAATGTAGGCAAAATACTCGAAATGTATTTGGTTACGCAGCTTGAAATATTGTTTATTATTGCTCGTTATAGTTTTTCACCACATATAATTATATACGTATTTATTTATTTATAGTAAAAGCAAAAATATTTCGTCTTAAATCTATAAATACGTAGAAAACATAATTCTCTTCCCAACCGGTACAAATATATACTTCAAGAATTTGTCGAGTGTAAAACAGGTTCTCAAAGCTTCGCTTACGACAAGGTCAAACCGAATCGCTATCACTGCAAGAGACAGGCCACACGACTATATATAAAAGATAATCTCATACGATATAATATCCAATATGTATCTTAAGATATTCCCACGCTCTCTCCAGGTGTACGTGATATATTCCGGGAAAATAAACATTCCTAAAGACACAAAAGTTCAAAAATCTGAAAATAGAAAAAACATCTTCAATCTTCTTTCAAATTACTTAAACTGCGACCAGATTTTTTCAAAAAGCACTAAATTTTCGACCTGTATGAAATGTGAAATTTGGCCTCCAGACTACCTAATGAAATCACCAGATATGGTGAGAAGATCTCTAAGTTGGCATTTCTGGCTCTAGCTATGAGACAACGTACGTAAAAACTGGNTGGACCACACGAAATTAGGCCATCGGCGTGGTGAATGTTCACAATTATATCAGAGTTATACAGAGCATTTCGTAAGTGTTTCAATCCAACATAAAATTCTATGACTCCTAGCACGTTTTCAGATTAGAACGCGGCGTGATAAGGTCTCTAGCAGAGTCGCCAACTTTACTAAGAGAAAGTCTCTAAATTAATATACAAAAATCCCTAGAAAATCACCAGAGTGTAATCTTATTCAATTTAAAATTAAATGTAGGCAAAATACTCGAAATGTATTTGGTTACGCAGCTTGAAATATTGTTTATTATTGCTCGTTATAGTTTTTCACCACATATAATTATATACGTATTTATTTATTTATAGTAAAAGCAAAAATATTTCGTCTTAAATCTATAAATACGTAGAAAACATAATTCTCTTCCCAACCGGTACAAATATATACTTCAAGAATTTGTCGAGTGTAAAACAGGTTCTCAAAGCTTCGCTTACGACAATGTCAAACCGAATTGCTATCACTGCAAGAGACAGGCCACACGACTATATATAAAAGATAATCTCATACGATATAATATCCAATATGTATCTTAAGATATTCCCACGCTCTCTCCAGGTGTACGTGATATATTCCGGGAAAATAAACATTCCTGAAGACACAAAAGTTCAAAAATCTGAAAATAGAAAAAACATCTTCAATCTTCCTTCAAATTACTTAAACTGCGACCAGATTTTTTCAAAAAGCACTAAATTTTCGACCTATTTGAAATGTGAAATTTGGCCTCCAGATCACCAGATATGGTGAGAAGATCTCTAAGTTGGCATTTTTGGCTCTAGCTATGAGACAACGTACGTAAAAACTGGACATATCCGTCGTCGTGTGGTTCCTGATGAAGATTCTAAATATTCACCAGTGGTTTTTTCTGTTAATATTTCTGTTCTAATCTATGATGGTGGGTCCGCGCATGTTCGACAAGGCACGTGGATCTCTTAGTAATGTCTAGNAATATTTCTGTTCTAATCTATGATGGTGGGTCCGCGCATGTTCGGCAAGGCACGTGGATCTCTTAGTAATGTCTAGAGACCTGAAAAATTCGCGGATTCATTTTAGGACAAACTAGAATTCAAAACGCATGCGTTTATATAACTTAATCCATTAGCCCACGCCGTATTTGACACTTCCTGGAGAATGCTGGTCCAATCGTCGCCTTCCACTGTGACAGCAGGCAACCAATGCACAGTTGATGTCGGCATATTTGTACATAAGACTGAAGAGTCTAGCCTGCAGGTCATTGAACTCGCGATTTTTTCGGGTCTCTAGTAATTTGCATAGTTGTAGAGCACAAGTCTCTGGTGATGCAAGAACAGCGCTGTGGTTAGGGTAAACTAGTGCGAGTATAAAAAAAGTGATAAGTGGTGGCAGTGCACTCGTTATTGCGATTGCTAAAGACGCCACATTCTTCTGCCGAGAGAGATGATCCGTAACTGTTACACTCCCACCCGAAGAGTGAATTGAGATACGAGCATCCATGCGGTGAACATGTGGTTCAGAACCCACTGCAACAAGTGGCACCTATCGTCACTAGCGGTTGTGGAAACAGTTGTCGAAAATGAGAGCATGTTGGTGTTTACTGACCCACTTTATGGTTTAATGCGTTGCAAATATGAAAGTTTTAGTTGCGGGCTGGATTAATGCTGACGTATTTCTTGTTTCATTGCCGGTGTACTGTGAGGTAAGTGTTGGGCAATACTCTCATGAACCACTCTATCCATAGATCAGTAGATCACTGGACACAACAGAGCTATGCCACATAACACTTAACACTACAGAAGTCAAACAGCACCTTGTACCTCGAAATCCAGATATACACGTCAACAAAATTGCTTCACTGGCCAGTAACATGGCGCAACAGCGTTAACCAATCGGTTTCTGATAACTTACTTGCCAGGTGGCCGCCCAGTCAATAAGGAATCTTTCGCAGACGCAGTATCCAATACGATAAAAGGGGTGCTTACAGAGCCTCCCGCAGCCAATCAGCGAATGGGCACGCCCACACCAAAGGAACTACAACGCCATTTTTCTTCTGTCTACTTATATGGTCTGTGGGCTTGCTGTGTAAACGGTCAGGAAAAACATAACCTTCCTGTGCAATATTTACACGATTGTAAACTTTTGTACACGGAGGACATAGAAAAGAACACAATTGTTCAGATATTCAAGAAAATGTGTAGTACTTATACTTTCCCAATTTTAAAAACAGTATATACGATTTCGTCCTCGACTGCTAACTAGCCTCCCCCGATCATTTTTAGCCACTTAAAACCAAACGTTCTGAGAGAAGAGCTGAGCCGTGTTGCCACATTTTATTAGCGTTTCACAACCGTGGAAGTTAAACTGTGATAAATATCGTTTACAATTAAGGACATCCGATTTTCGTGAAAAAAAGCTCCTGCATAATTTGTGTTTTAAAACATTTAAGCTCAGATCCACTTTCGTAACTTTATGGTTTCAAAATAATATACTAAGTGAAATTGTTAGAAACAATAATGTTATAGTTAGCCTACGCTAATTCTTATGCCAATGTGTACAAAATAGAAACAAATTTTAGTGACCAGCAATTTAAACATNATAGTTAGCCTACGCTAATTCTTATGCCAATGTGTACAAAATAGAAACAAATTTTAGTGACCAGCAATTTAAACATCTAAACTGATTCATATTATTTGATTTTTAAAACCAAATTATATAACGCTTGCTGTGCCCCGCGGATTTGCCAGACCTACAGTTAAAATTTTGCTTTAAAAAAATTAGAATGATATTTTTTCACCCTTGACTGTACCCTTTAGGAAATGTTTTGCGTAGCAGAATTAAATTATTTAATTTTCGCCTCTGCTAGGAAAACCAGGAATTTGAATTTGTAATCGTTTTATGCGTGGCAGATAATAATTAATCAGAGCCTTTGCTCACGGCTATACTTCATCAGCTTTTGCCTTTTTGTTTCTAGGTATTTTTACAGACAATCATATCAAGTAAAAAAAGTTACTGCAGTTACTCATTTGGTTTGAAAAATTGAGGAATACATTAAATACACCCTTAAGGATGAATTTAAAAAATATGTTAAATTGTTATATTTTTTAAGAATTTATATTTGTGAAATTGTGAAGCAAGCTCATTGAAATATCATATCGGCATTAAGATATATTGAAGATTTCATGAGCAAATAAATTTACCCCTTTTCCCGGTTTAAATATTTCGGTCAGAAATGGATGCTTTTTTTAGGCGTTGCAATGTACAAAGTTTTTTTTTGTTTGTAACCTTACAAATATATGTATAGTGAGTTCGTGGTTAATTAAATTTTTTAAGCTATGCTAAAGTTCACAAGCTATTCCTCCCCTTCATGCAAAAAGAAAGCTTAACCAAGGGTAGAAAATTACACCAAATGGACAACGCACCGTATCTGTGCGCACTCAATGTAATGAGAACTTTTGTTTCCTAAGCATTACCAACACATGTATGTTTTTCCTGATTTTAATTGTATTAACTATAAATTAAACAGTATACTGTATATGTTAATTATAATTGAAAATTTAATTGAACAGAAAATAAAATATTTTTATAGTAACAGAAGTATAACATGTTTGTAATACGTGAAATATTTAGTAAACAACCAAACGCGCCATACACTGGGTGATTTTTCAAAGGTTAGATATAAGAAGTGCTAAGTATNAAATATTTAGTAAACAACCAAACGCGCCATACACTGGGTGATTTTTCAAAGGTTAGATATAAGAAGTGCTAAGTATCTGTGAATGGACTATTTTATGTCACAGCAAATATAAAAAAGTTTGTGCTTTATGTCATTGGCCAGCTGAGGAATGTCTCTACAATGAATGTATCCCACACGAAAGGTACTTTCCTTATTGGACGGTGTTTTCTTCTGTGCACAGGTTACATCATCCAGCACATAGTACCCAATATATAGGTAGGGCCAGTGACTTTTCGCGTAAAAATCCGAGCACACGGTAGACTCCAATACTATATACACACCTCAGCTGTTGTGTACCTCCATTGGCTGCTGATGCCGTGTCCGTCTTTGACCAAGCCACTCGGGACTTAGTAACTCCGACACTGAACCTTCGTGATTCGTGCGCAAACACGGCCGAGAACATTTTTTTAGCCAATCAAAGAAGCTGGATGATCCGACAGTGCTTTGGACTGTATCTTGTCTCGAAATATTTTAGCGAAATATCACTGCCCCTGTATATAGGGATAGAAAAAATTTCGCGTATTCATGTCAGGGCAAGATAGACGTCCAATACGTATACACTAAAATCACCTCTGCCATTGGATCACAGTTTATTATATACGCCCTAGACAACTCTGAGCCAATAGCACACTTGCAAGGAAGAAAGTAGTGATTGCTGTACTGCCAGGTGTGGAGTAACACTGGCGACTCTCTGGGGCAGCAGCCAGTGGACAAACATCTGGGGCTCNATTGCTGTACTGCCAGGTGTGGAGTAACACTGGCGACTCTCTGGGGCAGCAGCCAGTGGACAAACATCTGGGGCTCGAGTATACACAGGACTGCGGAGTCCTGCCAACAGGTCGCTGAACTCGAAAAATTTTCCTATCCCTACTAATAACACAGAGGTGAAGTAGTGGCTGGTGTTGCGAACGAACTGCAGCCACGCATCCTAGCAAAATTACTTCACTGGCCAGCAACATAGCGGAACGTCGTTCACCAATCAGCTCTTGGATATTAAATTTCCAGACAGCAGCCCNACTTCACTGGCCAGCAACATAGCGGAACGTCGTTCACCAATCAGCTCTTGGATATTAAATTTCCAGACAGCAGCCCAACCAATAGGGAATATTGCATAACGTGCAAATCCCCGTCATACACGTGGCCCGTTCCCCCAGATTCGTGCTGCCAATGAGCGATCGGGTTCGCTTATACATCAACTAACCCGCTGTATACTTACCATTCTGTGATTAGTCCACCTTCTTTACAACGTACAATATATAGACCTGGAATAATTAACGACCGAACTTCGAAAACAAATCTTTTCTTAATGGGTACCTACGCCCCAAAGAAGAGTTATCCCTAGGGTCAACTGTTTTTCGCGAAAATTTTTCAGGACTACTTGTACTCCAATACACTAGAGCTCAGATCCACTTTCGTGATTGGATTATTTCATCTGCCACGCATCGCAGGTGTCCGCCGGCGAATGACGGACACTCAGTGACGGCGTCACGTAATTCTGATTGGCCCGGTCAGGTAAGTAACTGTCTTCTGGCTAGGTCACGTGGCCAATAACCGAAGGAAAACTGAACGTATGCCATAGGATATTGGAGTCTAACCTTTCCGTGAATCCTTTCGCGTAAAATAGGTGGTCCTATCTATTCCTAAAATCTTACGTCTCCAGGTGCAGCGGCTTGTGTTGTGCATTAATGAGATCAGCCAGTGAGTGAGAANTCTATTCCTAAAATCTTACGTCTCCAGGTGCAGCGGCTTGTGTTGTGCATTAATGAGATCAGCCAGTGAGTGAGAATACTCACATTACTTACGGACATTGTAGAGGTTAAACATTTTGGAAGGGCTGAGTACTCTAAAAGTGCTTTGCTTTATTGGCCACGCTATTTCAGATTAATGTTCTATTCTCCCGTTTCGCAGCTCGCAATGGCTTACCTTCCTCTCCCGGGGCTTTTCACTAAAAGAAAACGGTTTTATGTGAAGGCACGGCTATTAATGTAGCGTAATTGCGGATACTAGCTCAGCCACACTTAAAGTGCCTGCGAACTGGAGATTTTGTCTTCCGGGGTGTCCGCCAGAAGAATTTGAAGTCATCCTTGTAGTGTTACCAGAGGGAATCAAATCCCGGATTGTTCTGGCGGAAGTTTCAACGCTTAGCTTAAAATTGTTTAGCATACACTATTTTGGATTTGGTCGTTTCAGTTATCAGCTATATTGGCAAATAAGCGTTCCTACTATAGATGTTTGGCCCAACAGTAATTTAGCCTAAACCTAAAAGTTACGAGCGTCCAAAAAAGCTGAAAAAAGCATTATAACTACAGGTGTTTTACATGCGTTTAGCTTATACACTGGGGAGCCAAAAAAACTAGTATAGGCGTGCGTATGCAAATAACAGAGGTATGGAACCAATCAGAGTAACGCGATGCGGTCGGCAGCGCCTATATAAGACAACAGGCGTCTGGCAAAGTTGCTAGATCGGTTACTGCTACTACAGTGGCAGGTTATCAAGATTTAAGTGAGTTTGAACGTGGTTTTATAGTCGGTACACGAGAGATGCGACATAGTATCTCCGAGGTAACGATACAATTTGGATTTTCTCGTACGACCATTTCACGAGTGTACTGTGAATATTGGGAATCCGGTAAAACATCAAATCTTCGACATCGCTGCGGCCGGAAAAAGATCGTGAACGAACGGGACAAACGACGACTGACGAGAATCATTAAACGTGACAGACGTACAACCCTTTCTCAAATTGGCTCAGATTTCAATGCTTGGGCATCAACAAGTGCCAGCGTGCGNTCAGATTTCAATGCTTGGGCATCAACAAGTGCCAGCGTCCGAAATATTCAACGGACCATAATTGATATGGGCTTTCGGTGCCGAACGCCCACTCGTGTACCGTTGTTGGCTACACGGCACAAAGCTTTATGCCTCGCCTGGGCCCGCCAATGTCGCCATTGGACTGTTGAAGACTGGAAACACGTTGCNCTATTCCTAAAATCTTACGTCTCCAGGTGCAGCGGCTTGTGTTGTGCATTAATGAGATCAGCCAGTGAGTGAGAACACTCACATTACGTACGGAGATTGTAGAGGTTAAACATTTAGGAAGGGCTGAGTACTCTAAAAGTGCTTTGCTTTATTGGCCACGCTATTTCAGATTAATGTTCTATTCTCCCGTTTCGCAGCTCGCAATGGCTTACCTTCCTCTCCCGGGGCTTTTCACTAAAAGAAAACGGTTTTATGTGAAGGCACGGCTATTAATGTAGCGTAATTGCGGATACTAGCTCAGCCACACTTTAAGTGCCTGCGAACTGGAGATTTTGTCTTCCGGGGTGTCCGCCAGAAGAATTTGAAGTCATCCTTGTAGTGTTACCAGAGGGAATCAAATCCCGGATTGTTCTGGCGGAAGTTTCAACGCTTAGCTTAAAATTGTTTAGCATACACTATTTTGGATTTGGTCGTTTCAGTTATCAGCTATATTGGCAAATAAGCGTTCCTACTATAGATGTTTGGCCCAACAGTAGTTTAGCCTAAACCTAAAAGTTACGAGCATCCAAAAAAGCTGGAAAAAGCATTATAACTACAGGTGTTTTACATGCGTTTAGCTTATATACTGGAGAGCCAAAAAAACTAGTATAGGCGTGCGTATGCAAATAACAGAGGTATGGAACCAATCAGAGTAACGCGATGCGGTCGGCAGCGCCTATATAAGACAACAGGCGTCTGGCAAAGTTGCTAGATCGGTTACTGCTACTACAGTGGCAGGTTATCAAGATTTAAGTGAGTTTGAACGTGGTTTTATAGTCGGTACACGAGAGATGCGACATATTATCTCCGAGGTAGCGATACAATTTGGATTTTCTCGTACGAACATTTCACGAGTGTACTGTGAATATTGGGAATCCGGTAAATCATCAAATCTTCGACATCGCTGCGGCCGGAAAAAGATCGTGAACGAACGGGACAAACGACGACTGACGAGAATCATTAAACGTGACAGACGTGCAACCTTTTCTCAAATTGGCTCAGATTTCAATGCTTGGGCATCAACAAGTGCCAGCGTGCGAAATATTCAACGGACCATAATTGATATGGGCTTTCGGTGCCGAACGCCCACTCGTGTACCGTTGTTGGCTGCNTCAGATTTCAATGCTTGGGCATCAACAAGTGCCAGCGTGCGAAATATTCAACGGACCATAATTGATATGGGCTTTCGGTGCCGAACGCCCACTCGTGTACCGTTGTTGGCTGCACGGCACAAAGCTTTATGCCTCGCCTGGGCCCGCCAATGTCGCCATTGGACTGTTGAAGACTGGAAACACGTTGCNCACGGCACAAAGCTTTATGCCTCGCCTGGGCCCGCCAATGTCGCCATTGGACTGTTGAAGACTGGAAACACGTTGCATTGTCTGACGAGTCTCGTTTACAATTGCATCGGGTGGATGGACATGTACGGGTATAGAGACATCCTCATGAATCCATGGACCCTACATGTCAACAGAGGACTGTTCAAGCTGGTGGAGGCTCTGTCATGGTATGGGGCGTGTGCAGTTGGCGTGGAATGGGACTCCTGATACGTCTAGATACGACTCTGACAGGTGACAGATACGTAAGCATCCTGTCCGATCACCTGCACCCATTCATGTATATTGTGCATTCCGACGGACGTAGACAATTCCAGCAGGACAATGCGACACCCCACACGTCGAGAGTTGCTACCGAGTGGCTCCAGGAGCACTCTTCTGACTTTAGACACTTCCAATGGTCACCTTAATCACCGGACATGAACATTATTGAACATATGTGGATGCCTTGCAACGTGCTGTTCAGAAGAGATCTCCACCGCCTCGCACTCCTATGGATTTGTGGACTGCCCTGCAGGATTCATGGTGTGAATTGCCTCCTGAATACCTTCAGACATTAGTCGAGTCCATGCCACGTCGTCTTGCGGCATTTCTGTGTGCTCGCGGGAACCCTACACGATATTAGGCAGGTGTACCAGTTTTTTTGTTCTTCAGTGTAGTTAGAGACCTGTAAATAATGTATAATTTTCAGATATCTGAAAAAATGGAGAGTNAGTTTTTTTGTTCTTCAGTGTAGTTAGAGACCTGTAAATAATGTATAATTTTCAGATATCTGAAAAAATGGAGAGTTCAATGCATTATCATTTATACCTCCTATTTTTGCTTGTTCGGTCGAGTAGGTATTAATTGCTCATTGGTTACTTGCTGTCAAAGTGTAAGACAACGATTAGTAATACGTTATGTGGTTTGCTTAATATTCGCTCTGATTTCTCCCGGAGATATCAAATAACGCTTGAACCAATTTTAAAGAATTAAAAACTTAAGAACTCTTAAATTCTGGTTTGTCCCGAAAATAATCGGTGAAATTATCGGAAATCTTAATTGTTAAAGTCCTGAATCTTTACGAATTCGTTTTTGGACAAGACATAATTCAACAAATTATACGTTTATGTAAGTATTGCAACTGGACCACGGATTATTTTATTCCTTAGCTAATAAATACCAACGCAGCAAAATACAGGCCCAATCATCGCCTCACATAACAATGACAGTATAGACTAGTGATGCAACGAATGTCGATTTTTCCACATTCGCGAATGCGAATGCGAATGCGAATATCCACCTCCGACATTCGCGAATGCGAATGCGAATGCGAATGTTGGTTTTTCAAATATGGCGCCAAAAGCGTGCGCCTACGAACTCGAATTTTACCGCGCGTTTATAACTGGCCGGCCGGGCGGCCATGTTAAAACCGAGAGTAGCCCATATGCCCCGACTCTGAACGAAGTAAACAAATCGTGATTGCTGGCTTACTGAATGAAGTTAGCTGCTAATAATGTTTTCGTAAATATTTAGTTTGAGGTTACCTTGACGCGTACCGCTCATACCTACCAGTAGTGGCGACGCTATTCTTACCCACGCCGTAAACCGATGGCCTAACGACCAGAGGAATCCCCGAGTTCGAACCAACTGCACCTGTCATGTTGCCTGAGTCACGACGTGACGCTGCGAACGCGGGGAGTCCCGGGCATGTTATCGCCCCTCGCCACAAGAAATTACTAATCGGGGAAAAACAGTGCACCCCGCCTACCCCTATCCCACCGCAAACACGAGAGGGTAAGTCCCGAGTTATATGGAAAATAGAACAGAAACATATATATACAGGAGCCACAGAGGACCATTAAGTCAGTTATGCGACAGTTAAGAGAGTTACGCGAGAGTGAAGGACAGTTGAGGTCAGTTACGCGAGAGTTACGAGACGTTTACGACGGAGCAGCAGCGACAAGACAGTTACAACGAAGTTACGACGGAGTCGGGAGTTACGCCGGAGTCACGAGAGAGTCAGATACGAGGAACGACGAGCGACGAGGAGAGAACTGCACGTCCAGGGATCGAGCCCAGGACTTCCCGGGAGAGACACCGAGACAGCACGACAACGCCAGCCACCAGCATCGAGGGATAGCTAGATTCCACCGTCCGAGAAGATATAAAAGGGGCTAGGTCTCATATATGTACAGATCACTGTAACTTTGGACAATAAAAGTAAAGCGTGAATAAACCGAACCCAGTTATGTCTTTGTGTCACCCATCTTACAGCAGCCCAAGGTGCAGTTAGCCAGCACCGTAACAAATTACTATGTACCCTGCTATCCACCACCCTGTATAGTGCAGGTGGGGGCAGCGTCGAGTCAACATACTTAAGTTTTGTTTTTAACTTGTAAATACTCTATTGTTGTAATTGTACAGTGATAAGTGATATTTCAAAATGATGCGGTCGTGTGTTAGCGAAGTTTGGACTTATTTTACAATATGTGATGCTGAAAATTTGAAATGCAAAATATGTAATAAACAATACTAGCGCAAAGGAAGAACAACAAGTGCTATGAGAAATCACCTGGAAGCTTTGCATAAAAACGAGTATAATGCTTTAAAGAATAGGGAAAATGAAAAGCGAAATGCTTCTACAACAAGTGTTGTGGCCTCCACTTCGCGACAATGTACGAAAACCGACCTGAAACAGATGTATTTGACTGATTGCGTCGAAAAAACAAAAAAGTGGGATAACAACAATGCCAAGTCTTTGGAAATTGATAATTTCATAAGTGAAATGATTGCTTTAGAGGACTTACCCTTTAGTTTTGTCGAAAGTGTTGGATTTGTCAGACTATTGAACCATCTTTGTTCGTCGTATAATATAAAAAGCCGACAACATTTTTCTTCTTTTATATGTGAGAATTTCTACGGCAAAGTCAAAGATAAAATTTTGGGATTAATTAAGTCATTTGAAAAATTGGCGTTTACCACTGATATTTGGTCTGATTCTTGTTCAGGAATATCTTTGCTGAGTCTTACATGTCATGGTATAACAAAAAACTTTGAGAGAAAAATGATTGTGTTAAACGCAAAGGTATTTAACGATGGCAGACATACTGGTGAAAATATAGCTATAAAACTTGAAACCATGTTGTCGCATTGGGAAATACCTAAAGAAAAAGTGCAATGCATTGTTAGAGATGGTGGCACAAACATGAAAGAAGGTATTTCCTTGTTATTAATTAGAGACATTGATTGTTCGTCACACCAAATTCAGCTGGTTGTCAAGGAAGGGCTTAAGGCACAAGATTCCGTTATAACAGTGATTGCAAAATGTAAAAAGATGGCAACACATTTTCATCACTTAAATGTAGCTCAAGATGAACTGGCTGCTCTACAAGAAAGAATCGATCAGCCAAAGCTGAAAATCATACAAAAGTGTGCTACAAGATGGAATAGCAGCTTGTATATGTTAGAGCGTATTTTGAAAAACAAAGATTCGTTGTGTCTTTATGCTTCCCAGAATAACAAGATTTCACAACTAACTTCCGAAGAGTGGATTATTGTGGAAAAAATAATAACTTTACTCAGATATTTTGAGGAAATTACAAAAGAACTAAGTGCAGCCAATATTTCTGTATCCTCAGTAATTCCATTATTGTCCACTTTGGAAAAAATAATTGGTGAATTTGATGTGACCGACGAATGCGTTGGGAATACGATTTTAGTTCTTAAACGAGAACTATGTCGCAGATTTTCCCATTTGGAAAATGACGTATTGTTTGCTACGGCAACTTTTATTGACCCAAGATACAAATTAGAATTTTTCAAAAATTCTTCAACCAGGGATCAAGTTGTGAAAAATATATTAGAGTCAATTGGAAACGATGAATCAAGCCTATCGTCTTGTTCAAATCCTAAGCGTGCCAGAATGACTACTCATCGGATTGAAACATCTGGTTCCAGTGCCAGTCTGACAGAGAAATCTATATCTTTAAGAGACACCATGAAATTGCTGATGGATTCCAGTGAAAGTGAAGAAGAATAAGAAAATGAATGTACGAACCCTATAGAAGTTTTGATAAAAAAAACCATCAATGAATATTTATTAGATAAACGTGTGGAAAATGATGCAGAGCCACTTACATGGTGGGCGGTAAATAATAAGAAGTATGGCATTATTTCTCCCATAGCCAGGCAATATTTAGTAACACCACCCACTAGTGTGCCTAGCGAAAGGGTCTTTAGTGGGGCTGGTCTTCTTTACACATCCCACCGAAATAGGCTGCAAGGAGAAAAGGCATCAAAACTTCTATTTCTGAAGTTTAATATTCCTCTACTCTTATTTAATTAATAAGTGTTTCACTTAATTGTGCTTAGATATAAACAATTTTTCATAGTTTTATTTTTCGATTTCAAGAAGTAATGTTTAATGGATATCTTAAAAATTACATAATTAGTGAGTTAGTTTTAGTACCAAAGTTAAAATTAACAAAATGTTAAGAACATATTTGTTTTAATTGAAAAGAAGATTATTATATTGTTTGTTTTTCTTCACAATATATTTTTAACTTTATTCATAAGAAGTCGATTTGATTTACAATTAAACATGACTACTAGTTCATTAAAGGATCTCACATATTTGAATAAGATACCCTTTAGGTTGCATAAAGGCATATTGTTAAGTGTTTTTACAAAAGATCTCATTTAAAGTTGATTTGTATAATTAAAAAGGTTGGGTTATATCTTATTCCATTGTTTTGTGTTAAAGCAGTTCAATGGTATTTGATCATACAGTTGTGTTATAATATAGTTTAGAAGTTTTAAGAAATTACCTGCCTTAATTTGATTTTGCTTAGGTAAATAAGAATAAAAGAATATCAAGAGTGTGTTTCTGTTATGTAATCTAGTGAATAACTACAAGGCTGTTTCCCAAATATCATTAAAATACACTCTTATACATAAAAAATATGTTAATAAATAAAAATGTCTTAATCATAGCAGTTGCATTATTATTTAATAAACATTTTCATTTTTCATTGCCAAATACATTCACAAAATATTGGCATCATTTTTGCGAATGCGAATGCGAATGCTCAAAAACATGCGAATATTCGTGAATGCGAATGCGAATGCAAATATTCGTTGCATCACTAGTATAGACTAAACTCGCGAATTTCGCAAGTTGTTACAGGCACCTGTTTTTCGCGAAAAGAAATCAGGATAAGTTGTGTTCCAAAAAACTTTAGTTCAGAACCACTTTCGTGATTGGATCGTTTGAATTGTTACGCGTCTTATCTATCTGCCCGAAAATCACGAACGTTCAGTATCGGAGAAACTTAATTCTGATTAGCTCATTCATGTAGCAGTCAGCCTTCACACAATGACAAGCACCCATAAGCCAAATAAATACTGCAATTGCGCAAATAGGATATTAAAACTAACCCTCCCCGAATTTTTTTTCGCGTAAAACAGGTAGCGCTAGGTACAATTAATTATCCGTCGGTAGACTGAACAACAGATTTTTGTACGTTTATTCTCTTTCTGCTGGCGGTCAACAATGTGACTGGCGCACGTCAAACCGGCAAGTGACTTTGATGCTCAAATATGTATAAGGCAGATGGGAATACTTTGCCAGCAAACGAAAAAGGGAACTTTGCAGATTTATAATTGTAAATAAAATTCTCTTGCTGTTAAACCAACAATCGCTCTGCTTTACAGGCGTTTTACATAACAGAATATTTGTTTGAAAACGTATAATCTCAGACTGTGTTTTAGGGTATTCAGTTTTCGGCTTAACTACGGTTACCAGGCATGAGTGGTTGACAGCATCCAGAAGATCAAGCAATCGATAATAATCGGTACGTGCAATCAGCGCACGGTCTGATAAACAAATAAACCTGCCGGTGCTAATGTTGACATGCATGACAGATGATATGTGTCCGATGATGAGCGGAGCCAGCTGCCCAATACCGGTTAACCCAACACTAGAACAAGAGGGGTGGGGGGGATGCCTTTGTTATGAATTTGACGACTATATCTTAAACAATTAAACATTTTCTTTTTTTCGCGAAAAGGAGTTTATTGTCTAGTGAGTGCGTAGGCTGATGCGTGCATTTACTTCTTTGCTTCCTCTCACCATGAAATGCTGATTTATATATTGATATATATATAATGTCGTGGGCCTGTCCAAATGCCCGAGATGGTAATAACTGTATACGTATTCGTAGTTAAACATCTTGCTTTCCTAGATGTTGTAGTGGTCTTGTGGGCAAGATGCTCTACTGCCGACTCAATAGTGCCGGGGCGATTCTGCACTTGTCTGGAATTTTTTTTTTGAGTTCCGAAACGACTGCCATCTAAAGAAAAAATAATTCCCAGCGCTTCTGGCGATAACCATTTGAACTGCATTCCCGGATGGTAGCACAAATCTACAGGTGACGAGTGAACCAACACACACAAAATGGCTTCGATAATACCAAAGCTCCTAGCCTCGAACTCTAGGACTTCAAACACTCTGGTGGCGAGCGCGAGAATCGAAGATAACCACTTAGAGCGACCGACTGGTGGCAGGAGCGGGAATTAAAGATGGCTTAGCCCACTCTGGTGGCGGATGCCGGAATCAACGATAGCCGCCTACAGCATACGACTGGTGGCAGGTGCGGGAATTAAAGATAGAGGACGTAAAAGGCAAGATAAATAAAAATAAGGAGACCAGAAGGAATATCAGCAAACCCCAAGGGATAGAGCCGGCGAGAGAGAGACACAGGGAGGAATGAGCAAGGACGAGAAAAAAGACAAGAGATAAAATAAAGGAGACTGGAAGGAATATAAGGAAAACCCCCAAAGGATATAATGGACGAGAGAGAGACAGAAATAAATGAGGGAGCATGAGAAAAAAAGACAAGAGAGAAAATAAAGGAGATCGGAAGAAATAAGAGAAAATACCAGGTGATAGAGCAGGCGAGAGAGAACGGACGTAGGGGAGAGGGACTGAAAGGGATGAGAGAAGTTGTATGATTGGGCAATGAACTCGAACACTCTTCAGACAAGGTGGATTGTGCTGACATGGAATGACAGAGCGCGATTTTCAGGGTGACCTGCAACCCCACAATCCCAAAAAAGAGTCACTTAGCCACAGTTGGGAGTCCTGCTATTTTCGGAATGAGCGACTCATAAAAATTTTGGTACGGAGGGAAATCCTGGAAATTTTAGACGTTTTTCAGGGTAAAAAGGGAAATTTTGAACAATTTTGATGAAAAAAGNAAAAACCAAGATGGCCGCTGTGGCGCCGTGGCTCCACGTCCGGCATACAGGTGGTTCAGAAACAGAATTTTCTAACTACTGCAAATATTTATAAATAATTATGTACTGGTAAATAACACAAAAATTGAACGTCTTTGAATAATATTTAAACTTAGAGCCACCTGTTTTGCGTGAAAAAAATTTGCGCGCAGGCTAAGCTTCAATATTCTACGTGAACACTTGCAACATTCCTTTGGTAACTGGTCACGTGTCTTTGCGAAAAGACATTTTATATCCGACTGAGCTAGTTAGAATTAAGTTTTTCTGACAGTGGAAGTTTGTGATTCGCGGACATACACCTAAGACGCGTAACAATTGTAACCGTCCAATCACGAAGGTGGATATGAGCTAAAGTATTTTGAAGTAATACATGCATGGGACTTTTTCGCGAGAAACAGGTGCTTCTAGTTATATCTAGGGACTAGAAAATTTTGCGAATTAATTTTCGGACAAACTATAACTTAAACACACGTATTTTTCTGCTATGCATGCAATTGGGTCACAGTTTATTAGACACGTCCATGTGAACTCTGAGACAATAACATACCTGCAAGGAAACACACACCGAATCCAATGTCATCTGGTTTGAGATAAAACTGGATACCCACTATGGCAGCAGCTAATGAACAGAAAATTGATACTCGAAAATACATAGCCACCTGGAGTCTATCTTACACATAGTTTAAAACGCGAAATTTTCCTGTACATAGTTATATCTGAGCACTTGAAATATTAGCGATTTCCATGACCTGTACGATAGACTCCCACAGTCTTGTTTAGAAACAAGCAGATATCAACTGCTAATTGATTACTTCATGTCAGAGTGGAGGGCGATGATTGGCCGAGCATTCTGACGCATGTTCGTTATCGGCTCAGTATTCTCCAGAATATTTCACATATAAAGCGAGAGCCAATCGTAAACGTAATATAAACAGGCGAGTCTTTGAGTTCCAGCTTGTCCCGAAAACGATTCCGTGAATTTTTCAAGTCTCGTTTTTCGCGAAAAGAATTCCAAGCAGGCTATATTTCAATATCCTAAGTGGAAAAGTGCAGTTTTGCTTTGATTATTGGCCGTATGTTTTTGTGAACAGACATGTTGTATTTGAGCGGTACTATACTAAACGTCCGAGATTTGTTAGGAAGACCCTTAAAACACGCAGCAGCTAAAGCCATCTAATAGCGAAAGTGGATCTGAGCTGAAGTGTTTTGAAATACATCTCCTAGATATGAAATCCTTTCGCGAAAATCGGGTGTCTCTAGTAATAGCACACAAATAAATTTCGATTCAAGCCTAAAGCCCTGTTGGCAATAAGTAAAGTATGGTGCATAATAGCGGGACATGTAATTTTATATGTGAGCACGAAATTGGGGAACGTGATCACTTCGCGAGGAGATGCGCCACCTACGAACATGCTCTCGAAGACTTGCTCGTCGTTTCACGACCTCTTCACGGTCCTTGTCAAAACTGCTTTGCCGGCTCGTGAAACATTCAAGCGACTGGAGATTACCTGCGAGGCCTCCACCGTCCCTTGCCTGCTTATGACAACGCTCGCCATATCACAGCCAATCTGCTTGCCCAACTGCGACTTAGAGGGTGTCGCACCCCAAAATAACAAATAATTTTATACTTGTACCAAACATTGTTCAAATCGTACGCATTGTATGTGATAACATTTTCCTCGAATAACAAAACAGTTACACTTTATATTTTTTGAATAATTTTGGGTCACATACAAAATTATTCTGTTTCGTTGAAGCCAATATAACAAATGCTAAGTTGTACAGATGAAAAAATCTACAAAGTAAACTAATCCCACGGGATACCGCATAACACATATGTAATCACCAAATAACAAGCCATATATATGAAAAGAAATGTTTTCACATATTTGACATAAAAAAAAATTTATGAACTGTTATTTGGCGATTTCATATATGTCAAGCAGTAGCCCACGGCATTATTTTACTTTGTAAATTTTTTCATATGTAAAACTTAGTTAGTACTTATTTGTTATTACGGCTGCAACAAAGCAAAATAATTATGTATTTGACATCAAATTAATGAAAAAATATAAAGTGTATTTTTTTTTCTTCTAGAAAAATGTCATTACGTAAAATGCGTACGCGTTGAACAATGTTTGGTATAATTATAAAATAATTAATTTTTTGTGGTACGACACCCTTAAAGGGAATCCACAGTAAGCTTTATTAAACGCCGCACCGTCACACCCGGCCGCGAGAAGGCATTGCGACGGCAATGGAAAACAGCATAAACAAGCTTCAAGAGTGTTATGTTTCCTCAGCGTTTCAAGCGGTGGATATAGGGTTTAAAACAGAAATATGATCTCAAAATAAACAGTATTGTCACTATAGTCGAAACACCGTTTTACAGAAGAATAAATATAGTAAACAGAGGGCTATTTACAGTGATTTTTGCTGACTTTGACGCTTTCAACGAACACATTAATTTTTTCATTAACCAAATTTATAACTGGCAACAAAATATCGACTTTAATTTCTGTTCCAAAATTAAAATGTTCCACAGCTTTGGTTACAATGAGACCCACACGAGAGCTAGGAAGGCCTCTTAGGAACTTCAAGAACCTAAAGTATTTCTCTAGTTTTTTTAAGCATTTTAAATTATTTGTTTTTGTGATATAAAATAACAGTGTCGAAAAACTACTACAATGGAGACATATTGCTTTCAAAAAATGAATGTTACGAGCAATAGAAAATTTTAAATTTATATATTTTATCTTCTAAATATCGAACACTGAACAAAATTAATACTTTAGGGGACATATCAAAATAATTGTCCATGTTGTTAGAATTTCACTAAATATTTTTTGGATATTTCATATGTCGTTCGCCCGTATATAAATTTGAGATTTGAAAATAAATTTTTAATTAAAATAGCCAGAAATTATAACCCTTTACCGCAGGTGAACCAAGTGTTGGATTTTCAAAGCAGCATGCTATTGCTCTGACTTCAATAAATAGTTTACCGTAAACCAAATTTCGGGTTTTAATAACTTCTAGAAATTAGTAGTAATAAAGTGAGCGAGTGAAGAGATTTGGGGGACTCGTCTCGAGAGTTGATGAGGGTGAAGCAAGATGAGTATGGAGCAATGCCGGAATGAAGTGTCGGGAGAAACGGGAGATCTCCGAGAAAACCGGCCGACCAGCGGCATCGTCCGGCACGATTCCCACATGTGAAAATCCTAGCTAGACCCCGGAAACTTGCGGAGAAATTTAAATGACCAATTGGCACTGAGCTCCACGACCTGAGAGGAGAACACTCAACAAGATTCACACAGGGCTACGGAGTATGCGCAGCGACTTGTACGCATGGAGTAAGTCTTCATCCCAATGTNATTTTTGTACGTTTATTCTCTTTCTGCTGGCGGTCAACAATGTGACTGGCGCACGTCAAACCGGCAAGTGACTTTGATGCTCAAATATGTATAAGGCAGATGGGAATACTTTGCCAGCAAACGAAAAAGGGAACTCAACAAGATTCACACAGGGCTACGGAGTATGCGCAGCGACTTGTACGCATGGAGTAAGTCTTCATCCCAATGTGATTGTGGAGCTGAAAGCCAGACATTTCAGCACATAATAAATTACGTTATTCACCTTGTAAACTTCAAAGTGATTAACAACGCTATACATAGGCACCGGCGTCCGAATGGATATCTAAACTGGACGTTACTTTATAATTGTAGAATTTTTTCCATAGTTTTTTGACCGTATCTGCAGGCTTTCTGAATAAAACACAACAACAAAAAAAAAAAAAACCACCCCATGCAAGACATTAGAGAGTCTATAAGTAAACAGAGAAGAAATGATGTGACGGTTTCTTTGATGTCGACGTACCCAATCTCTGACTGGCTGCGTGAGTCTCTGGGAACGGCCTCCGAGTCTGATTGTCTACTGCATGCTGCAGAAGATTCCTTATTGGCTGAGTTGCAGACTGGCAAGTAGGTCACCAGTCACTGATTGGGGGACGGCGTTCCGTTATGTTGCTGGTAAGTGGCACCATCTTGCTGGCGTGTGCAGCAGGAGTTTTCGGTATGAGTTTTCTTAAGTACTATGTGATGACATAACCGGTCGTATCCTAAATAACTATCAATCACAAGCATTTTACACTTCCTATTGCATTAACGTAAACTATTTTTCGTTTAAATAAAATTCTGTATTAATTACAAATACAGAGAAACGAGGTGTGTGTCGGTAGTGGCTACCGAGAAATACTCCTTATGTGGAATATTACTGAACTATGTCTTTTCTTTTCTACTATTGTAAAGTAAACGTTTATTTATAGTAATATTTAGGTTTTCATAAATCGTTGTTTTACTGATTATGCCTGTCCTGCGCACAAATAGGCCATACAGTGCGGTGATTTCCTCCTTGGAGTTTACTTCCAGATTGTTTACATCTTGTTTACATCTAGCGGAAAATTAAATAGTGAGTAGCACAAATGTCGAATTGTAACAGGGTTTTAGAAAAACTAGAAATTACTATGAAAACACTATAAACATATTTTACTGGTTTTCTTTACCATGAAGCTGTATACATTTTACCACTGCCATTAACTAAACAAAGCGCTCTTTATGCGAGTCTCGCCTAGCGGCCCCGAGACGTACAGAGCAACCACGCCCTTCAATTTTCCAGCAAATTACTCCTCGCGACTAACTCAATACGACGAGGGTTTTGCGGAGGGTGATAAAGGCTGTGGGGGAGGAAGGAAGTAAAACGTGGCATTCCGCAATCTTCACGGCGCATCTAAAGTGCCGAAAGCNTCGCTCTTTATGCGAGTCTCGCCTAGCGGCCCCGAGACGTACAGAGCAACCACGCCCTTCAATTTTCCAGAAAATTACTCCTCGCGACTAACTCAATACGACGAGGGTTTTGCGGAGGGCGATAAAGGCTGTGGGGGAGGAAGGAAGTAAAACGTGGCATTCCGCAATCTTCACGGCGCATCTAAAGTGCCGAAAGCTTTCACTGCGGCGCGAGCAACAGCGCGCGCGCTCGTGTGGGTCAACTCGCGGTGGGTAGGGGAGGGGGGAGGGGCTGACGTTAACAACCAGGGACAATAGGTAAACTGCCGCTCTCGCCAACACACACACACGAGAATTTATGCAAGATATATGCAATTACTGCACTTGAGCGCTCCCGCTGCTAAGCCCCGCAAATGCCGTGGAAAAGATTCACACGGACGTTTTGTCGTTTTCGTTTGATGGTTTCCCCAGTCGTTTGGAAATTACCTTCTTTTCCTCGCTGAAGAGATTCTGCATTTAGCTTGACTACCGTAAAGGGCACAGAACATTGCTTATCACATTTTTTTAAGCGCGTAGTATTGTTTGACTGCTACTGCCATTATTCCCTGTGTATTTGCCCGCGTAAAGAACAGTTATTTCTTTGTGGAATTTGAAAGCCCCAAAGAAAAAAAGCAAAGAGTTTCTCCTAATTTTTTTTAAAATCTGGCAAGATGTTATATATGCATTGTCATGCTGAAAAATTTTGTCTTCAAAAATAAACGTCGTACCTAAAATAAATACATCATTTAACAAACGAAAAAAACATCTGGCGGAATTAAAATGTGAGTGATTAAGTTCAGTGATCTTCTTAAAGAAAGTCGCTGGGGACACAGAATACGTAACATAAAACAATGAAATGGAGTGTCTTGTTGCTTTGATGTGGGCCTACACATTCTCTGATAAACCGCGCACGGCTATCAAAAGTGCCTCGTGTCATGTTGGCTGTTGCGTTCTGAGAAAGATTTGCTATTGGCTGGGCTGCCACCTGGCAAGTAAACTAAAATAAGTTCACTGTATAGTGAAAGTTCCTTTCATTTTAATTGTATCCTAGCACCAAGTGTTACTATGGAAATTTCCTTGTGACTATAGTCGCGTGGGCCTAAGAACGTAATTGGCTCCGCCTGCCCAAGTGAAAGAGAGAGACAAGACAACTGGCAAAGCACCAACCACAGGTACCTGGCGGGTGGGCAGACGAATATGCAGGCACTCCCTCCCACCTGTCGTCCCATCGTCGTTCAATTGTTTCCCTTCCCGGGGAGAAGTGGCGCATCATTGGCACAGATCCCAAGTCCTGACTTACAGCGGCGCTACTATAGTAAACAGTGTATTTATTTTATAGCTCTCAAAAGTTTACGCTAGAGACCACAATTAAACATAATTTTTTTGGTTATTATTTTTGCTGCGTAAACCTGAAATGTGCTTATATACCACGAATATCCCATATCATTTGCTGATTGCCAATCAGTGATTGGTAAATGGCGTTCTGGCGTGTTGCTACCCGATAACGCCATGTTGCTGGCTTTTGCGGCTGGAGTTCGCGGTACAAGTGACTGTTTCACTTTTGTATTGATATCCCTCTCATATCCACTTTAATTTAGGGTTTCAGGTGTTGGAAACAAAATATTATGATACGTACTGTACTTAAGTCAACACACTTTTTTCTTTGTCACAGCCAATGTGTAGAGCCAGTGATTTTTCGCGAAAAAATTTCAGCACATGGTAGATTTCAATACAGACACACACACATACATGTTTATTTTGCCATTGGTTGCTCTCTGCACGAGAAACAGTTTCTGATTTTAATCGGGCCAATTAGAATTCAACAACTTTGGCAGTGAACCAAAGTTATTCGCATACTAACAGTTAACATGCTCTAAAACATAATGTAGTCAATCGAGAAAGGTAAATGACCATAGGGTGTTTTGAAGTGTAACTTGTCTCGAAATCTTTTCGCAAAATTGCACTACCTCTACCAATCAGCTGAAGGCTATAAGTTCGGTTACAGTTATATGAACCAATTATGACGTAGACCAGTAAGACGGTTTGTGAATCGTTTACCCAGAGGTAAAATCATTGGTCATAAAGCTTCGTAGTGAGAAGTGCTGAAAACAACTTACCTACGGGTGCGTATAATATACACAATGGTGTACACTGGGTCTGAACGAGTTAAATATTCAGTGTTGGGGCGATAAATTTCAATTAAGAAGTTCCGAGTACGAATACCAGATGAGACACGGGAACACACAAAAAACATGGGGAATATTTGCGGAAACGTTCGGTAATCTGTTTTCAAGTTGTCGGTAACCAAAAGTTTGTACTAGCATCCAGAAGGTCGGAAAGTTAACAGAGGGGGTGGGGAGAGAGGGTAAAGGGAAACATTTCCACTTCCCACTCTACACTGAAGTTTCACTGTGGGGTGCGAAAGACTGCACGACGGAGTGCCACAAGACAGAAGTGTAAAATAATATTCATACTTTACGTATATTCACTCAAAATTAAGGTAAATAATTGTGTCACATAAAAATGTTTACACTGGTGTGGTAAGAAATTCGTGCAAAAATGCGAATAGGAAACAATTTGTGTGCAACTACTATAATCGTGCCGGCCTAAGAACGGAGTTGGCTCCTCCTACCCTAGTGAAAGAGAGAGAGACAGAACGACTCACAAAGCACCAATCACTCCCAAAACAGGTATCGGCTGTTCACGGTAAAGTGAGCAGTTTTGAGGCTCTATTTACTTTTTTCTTTTAGCTATGTTTTATCCTTTGCCCAGATATTTAAATAAAAATTGCAATATAGGTAATAAACACAGTGTTTATATTCCACGGCACTCGGAAGTTAACGTCTAAGGCTAAAATTAAATAAAATTCATAGACTATTATTTGAAATGAGAGGACTTTCAAAATTGCTCACTTTACAGTTAATAGCCTATAGCGGGCAGGCGGACAGACGAGTTTGCAGGCACTCCCTCCCACCCGCCATGCCACAGTCGACCAA
Source organism: Clitarchus hookeri (assembly GCA_002778355.1). Taxonomy (NCBI): domain Eukaryota; kingdom Metazoa; phylum Arthropoda; class Insecta; order Phasmatodea; family Phasmatidae; genus Clitarchus; species Clitarchus hookeri. Next base: position 301,097 of record NQII01001616.1, read on the forward strand.
TTGATTCCTTTCCCGAGGAGAAGTGGCCTGACATTGGCAGAGCTCCCCATTTCCTAAGTTACAGTGGCGCTTCTATAGTGTTAGAAAAAGAAACTAAATTTTTGGAAGGGGTGCTTTAACAAGCACCTGGTGCGCCAGATTCTCTACAATACACCCTGCCTCATCCCTTATTCCAGAAAGTCTCTGACGTCCTCGCTAATATAAGAATGTTCTGTTGTTTTATCACTAGAAGCTCCGAGTGCTTCGTAAGTTGATTCGGTAGCAGGCTAGACTTCGCAACACTATTTACAACTGAGACACTTTTCTTTTATCCACTGTTGCCATAACAACATGGCTCTATCTCAACATTGTTTCTTCTTACTGCCACACATTTGAGAAAGATCATACATAAAGAAAGGTGCAAGTGTCGGAGTTCACCTTGCCTATAAATAAACTAGTGAAATACTCGTTTAGTTGTTGCAGTTATAGTACAAATACGTACGGCTGAAGACGTTCTGATGAAGAAAATTTATTTTCTTTATTAGAAAAACGGTGCTCTACTCTATGCTCCCTACATATTTCGTACGTATAGTACAAAACAGGTAGCATCACAACAGACAGTTATACCCGTACTAAATCGCGAGTTCAATGACCTGCAGGCTAGACTCTACAGTCTTATGTACAAATATGCTGACATCAACTGCGCATTGGTTGCTTGCTGTCACAGTGGAAGGCGACGATTGGACCAGCATTCTCCAGGAAGTTTCAATACGGCGTGGGCCAATGGATCAAGTTATATAAACGCATGTGTTTTGAATTCTAGCTTGTCATAAAATGAATCCGAGAATTCTTCAGGACTGTACGTATTAATATATATCTATTTTACCAAGCGATATGGCGCAGTGTTACATCAGACTAGTGTTCGGAAGGACGCGGGTACTGTTCCCGGTCCGACTATCCCGATTTAGGTTTCCCACGGTTTTCCGAGATCACTCATGCGACTGCTACTATGTTTCCATTTACTATGCGCTATGACCGATTATTTCGGCGATCCGGATAATCTGAGCCCTTTACAGCACTTTCAAGACTAGGTGAAATTTTGTAGCGAAATTTCCGCTTGAAACAAGCTAGTAGCGAAACATCTATGAGCGTATCTGTGAGGAGCTGAACATTTCATTGGCTGTTGTTGCTTAGTACCTTCTCAATATCTTTTGTTGTTCTTTTGCGTTAAGAGAGTTCATCTCATGTAACGATGAACTCTTGTTGATAGCCCACTATGTTCAAGGGCGTGACCATATTCACGACAACCAATACCTACAGCGGATCAAATAAATATTGTTTACCAGCTTCTCAAGCTCATTACCATATTTTTTTTTTACATTCGAGCGGAGTCTTTTAACAATGTGATCACTTTTTGCTGGCAGTGTTGTCATTTTACGTTGCCTGCTTGCCAGACTTAAGAATAAAAGAGATTATATGAATGTACGCTATTTAAAAAGCAAAATAATATAAATAAATGGTTTCCCGTATGTCATACGGGCACCACATTTAAAGTGATAGACGTCAAGCTACACACAAATACGCGGGGCCACGGGGGCTGAGCGGTTAGCCTGCTCGCCTCCCACCAAGGCGAACCGGGTTCAATCCCCGGTTGGGTCACCTCGGATTTTCTCAACTAGGAATCGGACGATGCCGCTGGTCGGCGGGTTTTATAGGGAACCTCCTTACCCCCACCCCCTGCGGCCGGAAAAACATCGTGAACGAACGGGACAAACGACGACTGACTAGAATCATTAAACGTGACAGACGTACAACCCTTTCTCAAATTGGCTCAGATTTCAATGCTGGGGCATCAACAAGTGCCAGCGTGTGAACTATTCAAGAGACCATAATTGATATGGGCTTTCGGAGCCGAAGGCCCGCTCGTATACCATTGTTGACTGCACGACACAGAGCTTTACGTCTCGCCTGGGCCCACCAACACCGCCATTGGACTGTTGATGACTGGAAACACGTTGCCTGGTCTGATGAGTCTCGTTTTCAATTGTATCGGGCGGATGGACGTGTACGGGTATGGAGACATCACCATGAATCCACGGACCCTACATGTCAACAGAGGACTGTTCAAGTTGGTGGAGACTCTGTCGTGGTATAGGGCGTGTCCAGTTGGCGTGAAATGGGACCCCAGATACGTCTAGATACGACTCTGACATGTGACAGATACCTAAGAATCCTGTCCGATCACCTGCACCCATTCATGCCCATTGTGCATTCCGATGGACGTGGACAATTCCAACAGGACAATGGGACACCCCACACGTCGAGAGTTGCTACAGAGTGGCTCCGNATTCCGATGGACGTGGACAATTCCAACAGGACAATGGGACACCCCACACGTCGAGAGTTGCTACAGAGTGGCTCCGGGAACACTCTTCTGACTTTAGACACTTCCATTGGCCACCTAAATCACCAGACATGAACATTATTGAGCATATCTGGGATGCCTTGCAACGTGCTGTTCAGAAGAGATCTCCACCGCCTTGTAATCCTATGTATTTGGGGAGTGCCCTGCAGGATTCATGGTGTGAATTGCCTGCTGCATACCTTCAGACATTAGTCGAATCCATGCTACGTCGTGTTGCGGCACTTCTACGTGCTCATGGGGGCCCTACACGATATTAGACATGTGTACCAGTNTGTGAATTGCCTCCTGCATACCTTCAGACATTAGTCGAGTCCATGCTACGTCGTGTTGCGGCACTTCTGCGTGCTCATGGGGGCCCTACACGATATTAGACAGGTGTACCAGTTTTTTTTTTTTTGGCTCTTCAGTGTATATGAAATCACTAACCCATCTGATTGTGTCCTGGTGGTTATGGGTATAGACATTTGAATATTACAACACTATTTTTCTCTTTTTTTATCTCTCTCTGTGCCGGTTTTTGTTCCGAGTAAAGGTTAGTTAAGTTTTTATGTCCTTTCTCTCCCCCAAATTAGCCTTATGGAGTAAATGCTTTTACAATCCCAACTAAGCTAACACATTTTTTTGGGTATTATTTGAAACTAAAATGAACCAAAATTACCGCTTCATACATGAGTCCCTTTAACCAAAATCCCCTACAAAAAGACTACACGGTAGTAAAGGGGAGATGGAGCACTTGTTTTAATTGCATTATAATAGTATTATGAGATCACTGATTAATTTCCCAGTGTTTAGCGTTTCACGATTGCCGGCTAGTTTATTACTTTGCACTTATGTGCAATAGTGCGCTTCGATGTATGTATAGTTTCGCCCTTGTATTTAAAAAAAAGGAAACTAGTGTCCGGTGAGTGGGCCTGTTAATAGACATGAACTCTGTTCGTAATTAGGTAGTTCTGAACTGCTCTCCACAATTATAAACTTTTAAAAAGTTTTAATTTCTCGTAATATCGACTTTCTCCTACACCATTACTATCGACTGGCTTAAAGCTGCGGCAGGGAAGAAATTATTACGGTTTAACGGCGTGCCTTCAAAAATTACCACCATTACAAAGAACGACCGACTCTTCTCATTTGCAAATACGACATTACTGTAGCCAACGGCATATTTCTAGAGATGATGGCTTTATCGCTGGAAAAGTTGGCTGTTTGCTAGGATTCAACGTACTCTACACATGTCCGACAGTTTTATTTTCTTATTGGCTGTGATGAAACTACTACCCCATTTCACTGGGCCAATGAGGATGCTGATACTATACGGCAGAACGTTCGTGATTGGTCTGCAAATATTTTAGCCGAGTGAAAACCTTGTTTATCCAACAATTAATGAATAAACTATTTGGAGTGTTATAGAGGATATGTTGGCTCTAAAAATTTTCGCAGTTTTCCAGCATCTCTACCTTTTTCCCATTCTTCTTTGTTTCATGGGTTTCACGAATGCAGTCTCTTATAGTATAGACTCTCCGCTTCTATTCACACTCGATTCACAGACAGCAGTTTTCCAGTTTGACTGGCAGGACACGTGACTCTGTCATTGTTTTAATTTATGGTTACTACTTATATAATCATTCCCAAATATTCATCCGTCCAATCAATAGACATACATACAATAAAAACAGAAGTTGTTGGAGTCGGCTGCAGGTCGTTGAACTCAAGTAATCCCCGGGTCCGTACTCGTAACGCGTATATTTCGCATCGGAGACACGTTCCATTATTCTGCATTAATACGTGCAGTACCTTTGTATAATAATCACTTTTCTACCAAATTTAGCGTATCATCGTTGGGATAAGCTGAGAAAATTGTGTAATTTATTTTCGGTGACAAAAAATAATGTAAAGAAAAAAAGAAAAAAGAAATAGTTATCCTTAAATAAATCAACTATAGATTTATTACCAAAATTTTTTTTTTTCTTCAGTTACCAGAAAAAATAAATTACACATAAAAGTTTTACAATCTTTTACTTAATAGCTATATTTTCGGCTGCTATATAATTTCATGCGTGAAAATTAAATGTGCAATGGTCCTACTTGTAAGTGTCTTCAACACAAATTTTTAACATTGGTAATGGAGGCTCTGCATTATCACGCACCTTAAAGCCCAATAAGTAGAGACATGAAAATTTGCGAGTTCAATGACCTGTAGGCTATACTACATTGTCGTATGTAAAATCATGCAAATGTCACTGTTCATTGGTTTCTTGTATTAGGGGAAGAAAGTGATTCGGTCTGCATTTTATTGTGTGCTTGTTATTAGCTCAAAGTTGTCCAGGAGGTGTAAACTAACGGGTGGGCCAATAGAATAAGCAATATAAACGTACGATAAGCAATATAAACGTACGAGGTTTTGAATTCTTGCTTGTCTTGAAGTGAAACCGCGAATTTTTCAGGTCTCTACCAATAAGTCATGATGTCACTAAAATATAACAACATAAACATATAAACACGTGAAGGTCATTCTCTCATATAATCAGCAGCAGTATTTAAGCCAGCTGTTCTGAAAAGTATTTACTCATTTAACGATATCCTTCAGTTATGCCCCATTATACTTATTGCATAAAAATGTGTAAGTGTGCACGTGTTGATTCTAGTTCAAACATCATTTTAATTAATTGCTAAACAGTTTTTTTTTGGCAGCGCTGTAGTGAAAGTAGTTCCACGTCTTAACGCCGCGCCGAATTAAAATTGTAATTTTTTAAATGTTGTGCTCATTGAACATATATAATTTAGTTTGTGTATGCTTTACTTGTATACTAATGAGGATGGGCACATTAGTGAAATATTTATGTGTATATGACGATTTCACAAGTGCACTAGGTCGGCGCATGAGTAACGCGATCAGGTCCATAGCAGTGTTCATTTTAGAACGGAGTCTGCAAACAGCCAAGGCCACGATTTCTGCTTTGCATGAGTTTGGGAACGAGCATCAGCACGCACGCTTTTACACATCAATTTTCGATATTAATACCCGCGAAACTACGCTCTGAAATATAACTGCTCCAAATCAGCGAGTTTGACTGCGGACATGTCGAGACTACTCCAATTGCATTACTTAAAACTACACTGATCATTTTAATTACTGGTGTTCACTGATTAAGCATCTAAGTCTATTGATTCCTAGTGTACTGCACTAACCTAGCAGCATATCATCAGAGCATTCTACTGATTCTCCAATAGATAACCACTCATTAAATGATGATTCAGTAAAATAATACTACTTACTGGAATCACTGTTTCAGATTTAGAGTGACACCTGGGTACTGGGTTATAGTTTAAAATATAACATTAAATAACGTTTGATTCTAGTGGCATATTTTTTTTGCGCCCTAAGATAGTATATGAATAAGTGGCTTGTTTCACACGTACATGCGCAGTGGGAATGACCTCGACTGTCCACAGACGTTTACATTTTACATATGATGGAAGGATACAAAACTGACAGTAAAATAGATCCTACGCTGGGATTTCGAAAGTGCTCAATTAATCGCGAACTGCCCATATATTTTTTTTCGTTTCTCGGGCGTGGTTCAAACAACGCTGTTTTGAAAATCTTTCGCCTTTGAAAACGAAGCTTGCACGAAGGTTGAGACGGTGTCCTGCCAATGTTTAACATGAGCTTAAAAAAACAACAAAACCAAGCAACAACAATTATTTTTTTTCGCTGTTATCAGTTAAGGGGAAACTTGACTTCAACACAATTCCAGTAGAAAACAATCAACTCGGCACCTCATTGGCTGACGAACAGCCAATAATGAACATTGTAGTGTACAGTAATTGTGCCCGGTATCGTGCGGGGTAATAGGACTATGGTGAGTGGGAACATCGAGACAAACAGAACCAGTGTTCCTGCAGTTGTATGGGTATATTATTGTCAATTGACGGTTACTTCCAGCTTTTTGGAAGACTTGCTAAAGTTCTGCTTCCATCATATTCCTCCGCATCATGCAAACAAAGCTTAACCAAGTCTAGAAAATCACACGAAAGAGAACACTCCCCGCATTCGTGCGCACTCTGTGTAATAATATTTTGCATAAGAACTATTTCCTACTAGGCATTACCCACAAAACTTTATTCTCTCTTCTTTAAATCACATTATTATAAATTAAATATTATAATTTGTAGATAAAATATAAGTAAATGTTCATTTTAATAAAAAATAAGGTACTTTAATGTTAACAGAAGTACATATAAAACACTTGCGAATCACAATTTATTTAGGAAACAACCAAATACGTCATGTTATAGCTTGTCTTAAATGTCAGTTAAATGAACGTGTTAAGGATACTGTGGTAAGGATTATAAGAAAACCCCTGCGAAAGTTAGCCCCCAGCGTAGCCATTCGGGACTGAACCCACGACCTCTTAAAAGAGAATCAGACACGTCTGCCTCCACGACGAAACAGGTTTCGATAGCACAAATACAGAATCTGTCGGCGCGTTGTTCTCAGGAGAACAGAAAGAGTTTCTGTGGATATCTCACGCCGGGAACGAGACGTCTCTTAGCAAAGTCACAGAGTAGCTAGGTATGCAGAGAAGAAATGGCGTGGTAGTTCCTTTCAAAGGGGCGTATCCTTTCTCTGATAGGCTGCGTGAGGTTCTGGGAACTTGCATTACGTCTGAATGGCTATTGCATGCCACGAAATGTTCCCCATTGGCTTGGTTGCTGTCTGGCGATATAGTTACCAGGCGCTGATTGGCGAATGGTGATACAACATTTTCTGGCAATTTGCGCCATTTCGCTGTGCTTTCACTTCTGCATTCCAATATAATCTGTGGCAATGTTCTGCTAGTGGAAACTTCTTTTGACTTGCCGCAATACCGTCGCCAAGTATCTTTTCGGCGCGAACTGGTCCAGCATATCAGGTCATACCAGTGATACGTTAATCCTTAGAGGTATATGCAGTTCACAGTAAACTGAGCACTTTTAAAAGCCCTGCTTAATATCTACTTGTATACACATTGTGTATTCTTACACCATATGTACATTGTAAAAAATTTCCTGGTTAACTTCCTAAACTGAAATGGAAGATTTAAACCTATACACTGTATAGCACACATCAAGCTGCAGATATAGGAAGGTTTAGCGTCGCTACTATACAAAGTTGGGAACTTCACTACGCATTTGACTGTTACCTGAGCAAATGTAGGATCGCTACAATGAATGTATAGCGGGAAAAATTACCATTCCCACTTTATCAGAAAGCGTATGCACTGGTATAAATTTCANCGCTACAATGAATGTATAGCGGGAAAAATTACCATTCCCACTTTATCAGAAAGCGTATGCACTGGTATAAATTTCAGAATAATTTCTTAGATTGTAAAATCAACATTACCATGATCCTGTTCACTCTATTCATGCGTTGTTCAAATGAAAATATTGAAAGTAAATATTGAATAAAAGAGATAATTGTTACACTTATATTGTTAAAAAAAACAGAAAGCAGAACAAATCGTTTCATAACTAACAAATGTTTGCCTAATACTTTTAATTCAACGGTAATGCATGGAACTATTCCATCTCCGTCATTACCAACTTAACGGGACGCTTGCGAATCAGTGTTGAGTTGAGAGATTTGGGCGGCTTTTGAAAACAAGGTCTGGAGAGCCAATGAGGGTGAAATGAGTTAAGAATGGAGCTCCGCTGGAATGAAAGGGTGGGGGAAACGGTAGATCCCCGAGAAGCCCTGCTGATCAACCGCAACGTCTGGCACGATTCCCACTTGCGAAAATTCGGGAATGACCCGACCGGGGATTGAGCCCGGTTCGCCTTGGTGGGAGGCGAATAGTCTAACCGCTCAGCCACCACGGCCCCTGCGAGTCAGTGAGCCAGTTATAATATATTTAGGTAGGAGCAGTGATGTTTCTCAATCGTTAGTTTCAAAAGTGCTGAATTCATCGCGAATAGCATACACAAAAGGGTTATCTCAAAAGATACGCAACAATTATTTGATGAACGCTTGGAGGTCGGTACATACGTAAGGCCACTTGTTTATGGCGAAAAGATTCACGCGAAGGCTTGACTCTAATGTTATATAGGATACCTGCAGTTTTCCTTTGGTTATTGTCCATGGATCTTTGCCGGTAGACAGTTACTTACCTGACTGGGCTGATCAGAATTAGGTAACACCGACATTGATTGACCGTGATTCGCCGGCAGACACCTGCAATGCTTGACATTTGAAATAATCCATTCACGAAAGTAGATCTGAGCTCTAGTGTTCTGGAGTAGTACTGGAATATTTTCGCGAAAAACCGGTGGTCCTATCATAAGTACAGGCATACAAGACAATCTGGAATTAAGTCAGCCATATCCAATCATTCCAGGAACACCACTTCTATTGGTCTCTATTTTTCCACCTGCAATCCTCATATTGGTCAACACCACACCGGACGTACTTATTGTGCTCTCTCTACAGCGTTTACAACTGGCCAGCTGTGAGCCAATAAAACGTTGAGTTGACGCGTCTAATCAAATGCTCTTTCCCACGTAAAATAACAATGGATCCATCTTGTTCATATGCTTAATTTACACGTCGTGTGCTGGCCTAATATTTTGTCCCAGTGAATTTCATGGAAACCGTTGGCGAAGTTATATTAAATCGTCAAAGAATTTGGACGACATATTAACGACATTTTCCTTACAATCTTGTTAAATTAGTGTGACGTAACATTAAGTCGGGTAGCCTACAAAAGTGTTAAGATTCANACATTTTCCTTACAATCTTGTTAAATTAGTGTGACGTAACATTAAGTCGGGCAGCCTACAAAAGTGTTAAGATTCGCCTACACCCTTTGTTAGAATAATCACATTTTGCAAGAAACTGAAGGCGATCTGCTATCTCATTTAACTTATCAATANCCTACACCCTTTGTTAGAATAATCACATTTTGCAAGAAACTGAAGGCGATCTGCTATCTCATTTAACTTATCAATAGTTAATTATATGTAATTTTACTCATTGTCTTCACTGTACCTACCGAGCGACGTGGCGCATTGGTTAAACTCTGTACTAGCATTCCGTAGGACCTGGGTCCGAATCCGGGTCCGGCCATCCTGATCTCGGTTTTACATGGTTTCCCAAAATTAATCCCAGGTGAATGCTGGGATGGTTCCTTGACAAAGGCCAAGGCCCATTTCCTTCCCCAATCCCTCTTCCCTGAGCAACTTGCTCCGTCTCTAATGACCTCGCTGTCGACGAGACGTTACGCCCTACCTTACTAATTACACTGTGCCTGGTTGTTTCGTGTTCACACACCCACAACTTAAAAGAAATTCTGTAGCTAATATCACAGTAAGTGTGTAACACTCACATCACAGCTGGTTCCTCGAGTGGTCACAGTGTGTTCATCCCCCCCCCCTTTCTTTTCTCAGCTGCATGCACAGAAAGATAAAAGTACTGACCAGACACCACAGCACTCTGTAATAGTTTGCCATTTGTCGGGGCAACGACGATATTAATATGGAGGAGGGAAATGGAAATGCCCCCAAGGAAATCAGCCACGAAAATCCTCTGGACATAAAATCGAACCTCGGAATTCAGTCTAATGACCTCTGTAACTAAAAACTGGCACAGCTGCAGCTTCTTGTGTGTTTGAAAGAGTTGTAATTTACGTAGCCTATTTCCCGCTAACTCACTTGCGCCAAACGAGGCTGGGTCCTAACTACGTTTAGACATGGCGCGTACTATGTGTATACTACACAAACCTCCGTTCTGTAGGTCGAAAACATAGTTACGGGAGGCCGCAATCAGACAGAGTACACAAGGCCTCCGCGCCGTGTTGCCAAAAAGTTTACGTGCGCTAACGGACTAATTTCCGCGAGCAAGGTTTAAATTACGTGCGTCACTGGTAAAATGAGGTATGCCCAATAAAACGTTTAGTCAAAATGACGCTGTGTAATTAAGTGTTGTAGTGCCATTAAATTCCGAAACGCCTGAAGGTCTCCTAGTGGAAAATTAAAAAAATAAAATAAAATATGCTTATTTAAGGGGATCGCTTACCTGCGGCGGTTTCCTGCGCATGTTTACATGTCTGTTACATCCAACCTTCTTAAATTGTATTATGATGGCAACCCATTCGTAGTTTTTGTATAGTTAATTTCAATATCATACCTAAATTACCATATCATTAATTGTGCGCATCCAGTGATGTGCCTACACAACAAATATTGAAGTACTTAAGCGAAAAACATTTCATTCTATAAACCCAAAATTCGAGTATTTTGATGAATCGATAGTTGTTGTCTATTTACAATCGACTGTTAGTGACTTTCGATAAATTCGCGTACATCGAAGGCAAGATCATCAGTTTTGATCGAAATTGCTACAGACGTTAAAATGGCGTGGTGGTTGAGTCGGATGTTTCGCGCAATTGTAAAACGTTATTTAAAAATGGTTGTGATGGTTTTAGACAGAACGGCAGAGTTTGCGAGTGAAGGATTCTACGTCTTCGACAAAGTGAAAACAATTCTTATGTGCAAATACTGCAACGTTAGAATAAAGTGGCAAAGGAAAGACACGTGCACGAAACACATAAAAACAAAAGAAATTAGAACTGAAAGTGAGCACAAATTAAAATCATACGTTATTAAAAACCAAATAATTAAGAGTGGATATTAGTAAAACAAGAAAAATAAATGAATTATTATAGGTTAAACGAAATAATCGCACAAATTCTCTGGCATGTGTGTCAACAACACAATAACGAAGGTTAGTAAACAAATGGCCACGTTATTTTCACCTTGAACGTGATCATGTGACTATGCAAGAAACGTTGAAATCTAAATATGTTAGCATCACGTCATTAATAATTGGCATAATAAGATACAATTCTTTTCGACACCCATTTGTAAGCGATAAATTAACAATTACGTTAAAACTTTGGAACTATTTCCTCTTTGTGTGCTGACAACCTAACGGCATAACTGTATCCGTACTCGCCACTGTTTGTAATGTTATATGCATGTCGCTAACGGCTAGGGTGTTTTTTCAAAGGATGATTTTCAAAAGTTTCTTCCATTGGTGAACCGACTGTACACAATTGTGTAAATTACGTACGTGTAGGTAATTATTGGACTATACTGCACCCTGCGAAGCTCACCGACCAATGATCTTACCTGCGGAATAATTATTGGCAAGGGGTCTTACTGATCTAGGTAATAATTGGTTAATATAACTGTAGCCGAACATATAGCCTACAGCTCATTGACTGTGACAACAAAACAATTATTTTGTCGATATAAATACAGCACACACCATAAAATATTTTGTTTTCAATACCTGAAACAGTAAATTAATGTGGGTCTGAAAGGGTTAAGGTGTTGGGAAAGTATTTGTATGACTTCATTTTCACCTACATTGACGATGCGTGTGTCTACAGTAATACATTCGAAAAGCATTTGGTACACATTAAGAAGGTACTCGATCCATTGAATGAGGCTGGAATCACTGTGAACCCAGATAATATTTCTTGGGCCAAGAGTTATGTGAGATATCTAGGATTTGTTATATCTGGAGGACCTCTCAGAACAGATTCTGACAAGGTTCAACCCAACATTAGCTTTTCTTGTTCCAAGAAACCTAAAGGAAGTTCGTATATTTTTGGGGGTGACGGAGTTCTATGCTAAATTTATTCCTGATCATGCAAACATTTCTTTGAGCCCCTAAATTATATAAAATGAAATAATTTAGTGTCTGTGTGGGGTCAGAACAACAAACTGCATTTAATTTGTTAAAGGAAAAGTTAGCTTGTCATCCTATACTGCAACTGCTGAATTTTAATGAAAAAACTTCACCTACATGTTGATGCTAGCTCAGTGGCTATAGCAGCGGTGTTCCAAAGGTGACTGGGTCTTTAGCCTCGGTGACATCCGCAAGCAGGTTGTTGACTAATGGCGAAAATAAGTTTACAGCTTATGATAAGGAATGTCCCGCCTGTTAGGGATGGAAAAGTTTGCAGATTACCTATATAATGCGCCTTTTGATTTGCATACATATAATAAAGCTCTTAGTTGGCTGTTAGAATGTAACAAACCAGTACGACGCCTTGCGATTAGTTTGGTACGTCTGTCAAGATTTAGGTAAATTTCCTAAGGCATTCATGGATATTAATGAACATCTAGACAGGGATGTGTCATCAGGGTATACTAAATATTAAATGCATAAAGGTTTATTATGTGAAAGGTCCTGGAAAGGAAAGTTTCGTGTCTTAGTGCCCAAGGAATTACGGCCTATGATTTATAGTTATTATCATGATTCCGTGTTTGGAGGAAATGTGAGTAGAGATAAGACCATAACCATGGTACTGGAGGTTTTTACCTGGCTCAGGTTGAGAGATGAAGTGTAAGGATGGGTAAAAGTTTGTGGACCATGTAACAGTCTAAAGTCAAAGGTGTTAAAGCTGAAGGTAAATATGCTGCTACTGTGGCAAATTTACCATGGGAAATGTCATACTTTGATGTTGTAGGACCCCTTCCACGAAGTAAATCTGGGTTCAAGGGAATTTTGGTGGGAGTCGATAGTTTTAAAAAGTTTGTTTTCTTATTTCCCCTTCGTTCTATAAGATCAAGCGAAATTTTTAGAATATATGGGTAGAAGTTATTTACAGTTTTTGACTCTCCTGTTACACTGGTCACGGACAATGCTACTTATTTTCTAGTAAATGGGACGAAATACTTCATATTTGATTGGGGCATTAAGATGGTTCAGACATCTTCTTATCATCCACAGGCCAATGTTGTGGAGATGTATAACCGTAATGTGAAAGCAGCGCTCAGAGACCTGCAGGACAACTCGCAGCGAAAGTGGGATGAGTTGTTGCCATACTTGAGTTTATATTTTAATAATGTTTTAAGTAAGGCAACACAATATATCCCCATCTGAGCGGTTTTGGGACGTAAGTTGCTTCACGCCTTAGTAAATGCATGGACGCTGCATTCAGTTGCAGGGAAGATTATTTATCCAAAGAAATTGGAAGAGATTTAGGGGGAAGTAGTTAAACATTTGAAAGGTTGATGTTTCTAATAAAGTGGTTGATCTCGTGGTGGTTGAGTCACATTTATTGAGTTAAAAAAATTGATCACTTCGCCGCCAAGCTTGCTCCTAAATGGATAGGGCCTTTTAAAGGTTTTAAAGTACTTCTGTCACCTTGTTAAATTACCCACAATCTCCTCTAAAGAATTTCAAAGTGCATGTTAGTCAGGTAAAGAAATATTTGTCGTAATGTGTAAAGGTCATGTCAATCTACCCTCTCTCATTTTAAATGTGTTTTTAAATTGGTTTTGTAAGGATGTTTAGTGTTTGTAATTGAAATTATAATGCTAAAAATTGATGCTAGATTAATTGAAAGCATTAGTTTTAAGATGCAAGTAAAGAGTTGTTCTCTCTCTCACTCTCTCTCTACCTCTCTCTCTCGGTCTCTCACTCTCTCTTTGCCTTCGTGATATTTGACGTGAGATGCTGGTTGGGATTCTCTCTTGAAACGTTCCGATCCTGCTGAGACTCACTGAAGATCTATGATGCTCTGGACAAATTGAGATGCGCAGCTGGTGTTCGAGGAAGAGGATCATTCTTACGCTGTCCAACTTCCTGGGATGCTGTTAACCATTCATCTCCGGTTCTCCTTAGTGGTTGAAGGAGGGGGGGGGGGATGTAACGGTAGTCACATAATTCTCCTGCCAAAATATCTATTTCCCCACATCACAAAGAAAACACCGGCACTGGTCGACATCGCCAATGTGTGAAGGAAAAACAAACTCAATATGCCTTTCTACCCGGTACTGATTGTTGAAACGGCCTCGTTGACAGCGGAGGTTCTCGAGCTGGCCGGCGGTGCTCGGCCAGCTCGTTGCGCGGACGGCTGCAGGAAGACGACNCGTTGACAGCGGAGGTTCTCGAGCTGGCCGGCGGTGCTCGGCCAGCTCGTTGCGCGGACGGCTGCAGGAAGACGACTGGAGGCTCGGCCACTGTGGCCGCCACAAGCTTCGACCCCCCACAGTGACTTCATTACTAACACCTGATTGACAACCACTATTCGACTTCGCAGCCATTGGACCACGTCACCTAACGTCATTTTTGGTTGCCACATTGGACAAAAATAGAGCCTCGAGGGGGTGCAGGTGTGTGTCCTGCTCGAAGCTGTGTTCTGCGCATGTTGGGTTGTGACTTTCAGTTGTTAACTCAACTATCATTAGTCAAAGTTGGAACTTTTTTGTTATCTTTCTGGGTACTTCATTGTCCTGGGTTGCCAAGATTTACGATCGACGAAGTTTGGGCNTTGGAACTTTTTTGTTATCTTTCTGGGTACTTCATTGTCCTGGGTTGCCAAGATTTACGATCGACGAAGTTTGGGCCAGGCAGGTGAGTGGGTGTGTGTGGGGTAGGGTTCTGTATTAGAATCTCCATTTCGTGATGGTGGGCATAGAGGATGAGGCAGTCATGATAAGTTAAGAATACATACCTTTGTAGTGAAGTCGTTTTCATGGCAACAAATTTATTTTATTATGTATGTTTTTCAATTATATGTCATTACATTTTTGGCAGTTTTGTGCCCGCTGTGGCTTTTTAAATGCGAAAGATTTAGTAGATAAAAATGAGTCTTATTAATTAATTGGCTGTAGTGAAGGTCTGTGCGAGTTTATAAAGTTATTTTTAAAGAGATAAAGAAAAATATGTATTCTTGGTGGCAAAAATGAAATTTGTAGTACATAAGTTATTTTACGATTTTGGTCACAAATGGTCACAATCGAATTGTTTGCATTGAGATGTAACCAAAACGCGAAGTCGAAAGTTGCGACTAATATCTTTGTAAACACTGTTACCAAATGGTAACCACTCTGGTCTCTGGACGGAGCACACGAGGAAGTTTTTCTCTAGCGATATTTGCCACTTTTTAGTCAGAAAATAAGAATGGTTAAAGACAACAGTTTGATAAATGTATTTAAAGTAAAATAATGTGATATACCTGAAGTTCTGGGATAGTTCATTTATGTTGAACAAATGCAACGATAAAAAAATATATTAATAAAAGAGACCACTCCTCATGGAAGAATGTTCCTCTTTTTTTTTAAAGCCGGTTTGTTAACCTTATGCAGTATGATTATGTTTTCCATCATATCAAGGTTGCATGAGACTGGCTTGGTGGAGGTGGGGGTACAGATATTTTCGGGACTACGCGTTAATCCCGGGATCATGTCACCGCTCCTTTAGTAATGTACGATTATAGAAAATTTGCGTTTTACGAGATGTTTAATATTTTTGTACGTAATTTGAATATTGGTTATCTGCTTGAAAAAAGTTCAGAAATTATCAATAAAAAATTAATATGTTCNCTGGTCTCTGGACGGAGCACACGAGGAAGTTTTTCTCTAGCGATATTTGCAACTTTTTAGTCAGAAAATAAGAATTGTTAAAGACAACAGTTTGATAAATGTATTTAAAGTAAAATAATGTGATATACCTGAAGTTCTGTGATAGTTCATTTATGTTGAACAAATGTAACGATAAAAAATATATTAATAAAAGAGACCACTCCTCATGGAAGAATGTTCCTCTTTTTTTTTTAAAGCCGGTTTGTTAACCTTATACAGTATGATTATGTTTTCCATCATATCAAGGTTGCATGAGACTGGCTTGGTGGAGGTGGGGGTACAGATATTTTCGGGACTACGCGTTAATCCCGGGATCATGTCACCGCTCCTTTAGTAATGTACGATTATAGACAATTTGCGTTTTACGAGATGTTTAATATTTTTTGTACGTAATTTGAATATTGGTTATCTGCTTGAAAAAAGTTCAGAAATTATCAATAAAAAATTAATATGTTCNTTTTTGTACGTAATTTGAATATTGGTTATCTGCTTGAAAAAAGTTCAGAAATTATCAATAAAAAATTAATATGTTCTCGACTTTTTGTAACAAGCAGATAAAACACAATTAAAATTACACACACACAAATATTAAACAATTCTTAAAATGTAAATTTTCTATAATCGTACATTGTCAGTAATTACCATGAATCCGAAATTATGACGCGAAAACGATGATTTTTTGCAAAATGGGTGGAGCCGAGCATTAAGGCCTTCAGCTTAGTGGGTTAGAATATTTTTATTTAGCGTCAGCAATCCCCTCCCCAGATGTTAAGCTCCGCCTAAATCTCTCTCACTCAACGAGCGCTTCACTCAATTCAGAGCAGGCAGCGCACATTTTCCAGGACCGCATCATCTAGGGCCTTAGGTTAAAGCGACGTCCTCGGGGAAGGCTTTAGGTAAAATGCGATATTTACGAGCCTTGTTTTGGCAGTCACGGCGCAAGGCTCAGGAGATGAAAGAGGCCGCAGGGGTTTGGCCGTGTCGGGTCGGGCCTGCCTTGAAGCGAGCGCCATTTGGAATTCAGATGTGTCCCGCCGAGCGAGGATGCCTTGCTTGGAAGTCAGCGACTCCGCCACTCCAGTGTGTTGTGCCTCGTGGAGGATTCGTTGCGGGTCGGGCGGATAGTTGGCACTCGGCTGTCAGGACACATTGAAAGCCCCAATAAAATCTGTTGTATCTGCGCGCTGTATATTCTTCCTCGTCATTAAACTGTTAACGGGACCACGGACATAAATTACTATAGCTTATTTGGGTTCTCCAAGTTTTCTGAACCGCTGCTAGTGTTCTACTTTCCAGATACTCACTACGTATCCTTCTGTCACATGTATACGAAAGGTAAACATGCCAAAGATACCGTGAATGGACTACAGTGCACGTGGAACAATCATGTTAATAAGTGCGAACATTGTAATTGAAAAACATTCCTTATTCTTCTCTGGTAAAGCGTATTTCAGTGTAGTCGTCTAATAGCGATCAAATACTGTAGATATACAACATCGATTTTATATTAAGTTATAAAAGTCTGAGGTATCGCATGAGTGAGAGTGGGCGAGGGAGAATTTGGCTTGATTTTGATTAATCCTTTACATTCCGAATTTATCAGTTTTTTGCCACACTATTTTACTGGCAGGGCTGACAGAAATTTTTAGCACGACACACCATGAATAGCTGAGTTCCCAAATATTTTTGAAACTGTTGCAACTTCACTCACTGCCTTCATTGCCTCTGACAGGCAACAACAAAATATAAACATGTGATTTATTTCGTGTAGGCTACTGCAGGAGGGATAGTAGCGGTCATGTAATGTAGATTTCAGGAAACATATTATTATACACCCTTTGCCTAAAGACCACGAGAAATAGTGGAGTCCTTTGGGGACAAGTTAGACTCCAATCACTCGTCCATTTGTTTCTCTTCGTTTGTTTGTTCCATATTTAATTAACCCCGTCCTATGAGACTCTGAACCAATAATAAAACAACAACAACGTGGAGTTACAATCAGAGTCTCCCATTGCAGAAGCGAGCAACCAATTAGTATTTCACTTATGCTCGAGAATTGTAATGCCCCGAGCATCCCACATTATTGAAACAGTGCAATAAAATCTCTATGAATTACACAGCACCAGCTAACTCAGAGTGGTGAGGAATCAAACAAGCAAAACTGCAATAATTAAAAGTCAACACAACCCTTTTTAAATGCTCGCAATTAATTATCGTGAATGTATCCTTATTAGTTTCCCGAGCATTACAATTACTTCTCGGCAGATCCCCACACTGGGCCTTCAATATATAAAAAGTTCATCGGGACTCCAGTGAGTGTTCGGCACTCATGTCCTGAGATTAATAAATTAATATGTACAAGCCTGTCGAAGGCCTGTACTCCCCAGCCCCCGTCTATTTAATTTCTACCTCGTNCCAGCCCCCGTCTATTTAATTTCTACCTCGTCTTGGCGACCACAGCTATTATCTCGCCGCTTGGGTTGGCCCGAGGATCCCCGGAGGGTGTCCTCTCGGAACCAATCAGAGAGGAGGACCCTCTAAGTCCGACCAACAACGTTCATGATACTTCCCCACGGGCACAAATTTATCATCCAAAAGAATATTACATAGTCTTCTCGGAGGAATGACTCTAAATTTCTAATTAAAATTACCCAAAATACCATACATTTATAGAATTATAGTTATGAAATTATTGCATCGCTATTCACGACTCTCATAGAACACAGACTGTGAAGTCTACACTACGAGTCACTAAACTCACGAATTTGTCTGATGTTCACCTATGCCACAGAATACTTGAGTCTACAGAAGTGAACNTCTTGGCGACCACAGCTATTATCTCGCCGCTTGGGTTGGCCCGAGGATCCCCGGAGGGTGTCCTCTCGGAACCAAACAGAGAGGAGGACCCTCTAAGTCCGACCAACACCGTTCATGATACTTCCCCACGGGCACAAATTTATCATCCAAAAGAATATTACATAGTCTTCTCGGAGGAATGACTCTAAATTTCTAATTAAAATTACCCAAAATACCATACATTTATAGAATTATAATTATGAAATTATTGCATCGCTATTCACGACTCTCATAGAACACAGACTGTGAAGTCTAGACTACGAGTCACTAAACTCACGAATTTGTCTGATGTTCACCTATGCCACAGAATACTTGAGTCTACAGAAGTGAACNACTACGAGTCACTAAACTCACGAATTTGTCTGATGTTCACCTATGCCACAGAATACTTGAGTCTACAGAAGTGAACCAGTCGTTTCTGCCGTGAACTACAACCACACACGCCAGCTAAACGGCGTCACTAGCCAGCAACATGTTGGAACGCCGGTCGCCATTCAGCGCCTGGTAACTTATTCGTAGGCCCACCTGTTTTTCGCGAAAATATTTACGCGATGGCTTGTCTCCTATGTCCTCCTATTGCTAACATGCAGTTTTCCTTTGGTCATTGGCCTCGTGTCTTTGTCGGGAGACAGTTCCTTGCTTGAATGGGCCAATAAGAACCAGGCAACTCCGACACTCAGTGTCCGTGATTTTCGGGCAGACACCTGCAGTGCGTGACAGTTAAAATCATCCAGTCACGAAAGTGGATCTGAGCTCTAGTGTTGGAATAAAAGTTGCCCTGAAATATTTTCACGAAAAACACGTGGCCCTTCTTATTCGGCAGCCGGAAGCCCAGTTAATAGGGAACATTTCGTAGCACGCAGAAGCCAATCAAACCCGTTCCAGAAGCTCGCGCAGCCAATTAGCGAACTGGTACGCCCATTAAAAAAAAAACGCAAAACCATTTCGCCTCTGTGGATTTATATACTCTGTAGCTATGCACTGTCGGTCCATATTTAAGAGAAAAATACGCAAATTCTACATAGCTGAGGTCTTAATCACCGATGAATAGGGGCCAGCAAAATTCGTGTTATTTTCTGGCATAACGCTGTAATCCACCGTTCTATACATGTTTGAGTCGTTGTCGTTTGTTTATTGGCTGTTGCAGCAGTGAGAGACCATTTACCCTTTTGTCCTGGTTGAACGTAATTAAGCCAGCCTCTCGTAAGTTGTTTCCTACTGGTGCAAAGTCGTCCAGGCTGTGTCCGGACAAGCTATAGATAGGGACACCTGTTTCTCACGGAAAGATTTCAGGACGAATTGTGTTACAAAACACTATAATTCAGAACCACTTTGGTGATTGGCTCATTTGAATTGTTACGCGTCTTATATTTCTGCCCACGAAACACGGACGGTCAGTATTGGAGAATCTTAATTATGTTTGGCGCACGTATGTGACAGATTGTCTTCACACAAAGACAAGCGGCCAGTAACCAAATAAGGACTGCAAATGTGCACAAAAGATATTGAAGTCTAGCCTCCGCGTAAATATTTTCACAGAAAAACAGGTTAACCTATCTATAGTCCAATGACAAACACAGTACCAAAGCACAAGTGTTTTAAGTCTACTCTCTGTTTCATATAACTTCAGTAAATTTCGACAGTTCTCGAAAATAAGTGCGGCCACAATGTATCCCTCCGTCACATAAAAATTGTAGGATTTTTTTTATATAATGAAATACTCTAAAAGTGTGTTTATTTAGGCCACGTTTATTTCAAAATATTTCTAAATTACAATTTTTAATGCCGAGAACTTTTTTCTTCCANGGTGTTTATTTAGGCCACGTTTATTTCAAAATATTTCTAAATTACAATTTTTAATGCCGAGAACTTTTTTCTTCCGTAATTATTACAAAGGCCGTCAACATAATAACACGCATCCCGCAATAACCATCAGCTGACACTGTACATTGCAAATGNTAATTATTACAAAGGCCGTCAACATAATAACACGCATCCCGCAATAACCATCAGCTGACACTGTACATTGCAAATGGGGGCGTTTACTGTTTACTTGCTGTGTATGTTGGTTACAATGTCTGTCATAATTTACTGAAGTTATATGAAATGGACAATAGTCTGTCTTGAAACAATAACGCGAATTTTGCACGTCTCTACCGATGAAGTGATGAGAAAGTGAAGGAGTGAGGGAATGCACTGGTGGAAGAAACGGGAGTACTCCGAGACGGCCCACCGGTCAATGGCAGCGTTCGCAACGTTCCTTGCGTACGCAAACGCGGGTCTGGCACCGCCGTGAATCGACTCCGGCTCGTCGGCGCAAAAGGCGAACGGTCTGACCTCAGCACACAACTGCGCATTATGCGCTC
Organism: Clitarchus hookeri; assembly: GCA_002778355.1. NCBI lineage: Eukaryota > Metazoa > Arthropoda > Insecta > Phasmatodea > Phasmatidae > Clitarchus > Clitarchus hookeri. Next base: position 322,142 of record NQII01001616.1, read on the forward strand.
CCCGGTGCGTGCTGAGGTCGACGGGGAAGGTTCTGTGCCAGCTGGCATGATCTTGTTTACGGTTGACAAAATAAAGAACTGAGGCTACCTCAGCAAAACGGCTGTAAAGCCTGTTCACGGTAAACTGAGCTTTTTTGAAAGCCTTGTTTAAGATCTACTTGTATGCAAATTGTGTATCATTCCAACATATACGTATAAGGCTAACATTGTTATGGACCTCATCACTTTTTCCACGCATCGATCAAGTGGAAAAGTGAAATTATTAAATAAGTAAATATTTTACAAATTTGCTAATTATTACAATGAAAGTGCGCTAAGAAAAGAGAAAATAAAATTAATAACTTAAGTTTTAGCAAATTTTTCCCTAACACTTTTAATTAAACGTTAAGTCATGGAACTACTTTCCCTCCGTCGTTACCATCTTTAACTGTGCACGTCCCTGCCGGTGTGCCCGTTCAAATATATGCAGTTGCGGACAGTGACATTTTTCAAAGGTTGATTTCAAAAGTGCTCAGATAACCGTGAACCGTGAATGGTATTCATATTATCCTTGAACTTTAATTGCATTGGTATATAAGAATTACACTACAAGTTTAAGTGGACTGCATCCATTGTAAACGTAAGTCTAAATATTACAGAAACAGATTACAACGAACAGATAATAACCACAGAACAAGACAACGAACAACAAATCCCCCCCCCCCCTTCCAAAGAATGAGCAAAATGAACACCATTTAGGAATGCATGGTTTCCTCGTGAATTAGAAATAAATAAATAAATAAAATAAAGGGGATTGACATCTCACATTTTCTCTTCATATTTCTTGCCAGAGCTTGTATTTTAGAAGACATACCACTGTTAATCATTCACAGCGTTGGGTATTTTCCGACTTATAGCTGCAGACATGAATTAGGTCTAAGTGATTAACATGTGTGGGTAGCTACACAGATGACAACGGCAACAACAATTAAACTATACCAGCAACAGAAACTAAAGTGAAGTGAAGGGATTTGGGCATCTTTCAATATCGAGGTCTTGAGAGCCGATGAGGACGAAGCGAGGTGAGTATGGAGCAGCGTCGGAACGAAATAGCTGGGGAAATGAGATATATCCAGAGAAAACCCGCCGACCATTGGCATCAACCGGCACGATTCCCACATGCGAAAATCCGGGGCGACCCCGCCAGGAATCGAACCGTAGTTTAAACACTACACCACCGTGGCCCCACCAACGTCAGAACATATCATAAAATATGCCTTGAATCCCACGTCAGTCAATCAAAATACCATACATCTACCGTCACTATGTAGCGGGGGAAAAAATCCAAAATTGTGGGAGAACAACTGCACTTCAGTAACAGAACGCTTACCGCTACACTCGCACTTTTCTCGGCACAGAGAATAAATAAGCGAAACAGTCGCTTACAGCGCGAACTACAGCCGCACACGCCACCAAAATGGCGTCACTGGCGAGCGAAATGTTGGAACGCCGTTCGCCAATCAGCGCCTGTGGTAAACTACTCGCCAGCCGGCAGCCCAGCCAAATAGACAAGCTTTCGCAGCATGCAGTAGCCAATCATACACAAGGCCCATTCCCAGAGCCTCGCGCAACCAATCAGAGAACGGGTAAGCGCACATCGATGAAATCCGCCGCGCCAATTCATCTCTGTGTACTTATCTTCTCTGTCCCTGCATCGAGGACGGCTTTACGTCGCCATGGCAACCGAAGTCGCGAGCAGGCAGCACGTTCACCCGGACGGCCATTTCCTCTTCGCTCGCATCGTTCGTTGCTAGCGGGCTTTCAATCTTTACTGGTCCTGATAAAGGAGAAGCAGGAGTGAAAATTGCTATGGACCGGTCATGGTAAAAGGAGCACTTTTGAAAGCTCTGCTTAAAATCCCCTCGTATACAGTTTGTGTATTTTCCCACCATATGTAAAATTAACATTGCTAGTGGCCTGACCGCTTTATTCATACGTCCGACAAATGAAACTGTGAAATTATCAGAAAAGTAAATATTTTTTAAAATTTGTGGAATGCTTTTATTAGCATGCATTAAAAACAGAAAGTAAAATTAATAAATTCAGTATTCGCAAATGTTTACCTGAAACTTTTAATTCTACATTAGGAAACACAACTGCTTTCTCTCCAATGATGCCAACTTTACTCAACGCATGCCATTCATTGTGCCTGTTAAAATATTTGTAGATAGGAGCAGTGACATTTTCCAAAGGGTAATTTCAGAGGTGATCAATTTACCGTGAATAGCCTATAACTTAATAGTATTCCCAACAAACTTGCGAACTGTTCCATTTATTCTGTAAATTTAATGTTAATTTATAGTAGACATACAATGAGTGTAAAGGAAACTCTTATTAATCAGAAAATCATTTGAAATCACTACTTAAAACAATACAACAAAATTTCAAACACAGATTTTGCTGCCTCTCTATTACCATGATACCTATGGTTTCCAAACGTAAAAAGACTTCCTCAACCGTCTCTCAGCTGGAAATTGTTCTTTATGCTCCCAAATAATAATATGTTTGTTGATATAGTAAAATTAAGCTTACACTTAACCACCGTTAAAAAAAATTACAGAGCACTCCATTGCAAAAATTTAACACAAGACAGNTAAAATTAAGCTTACACTTAACCACCGTTAAAAAAAATTACAGAGCACTCCATTGCAAAAATTTAACACAAGACAGAAAAAAAAAATTTTTATAAATATTACAAGAAATATCCGCTTTATCAGCAGAAAAGTATAATTAAGAACCGAGATTTATTCTATGTAACAAGGAAAAATGTAAACTACACAAATTTAAGAGTAAAAAAATACGAAGTTAAATAAAGAAAAATTAATAAAAATAACGTTGTCTTATTGTTTACGCACTTGAAATAAATAAAAAATACAAANAAGTTAAATAAAGAAAAATTAATAAAAATAACGTTGTCTTATTGTTTACGCACTTGAAATAAATAAAAAATACAAATATTTACCACATGAAAAATGTTATAAAAGTACAATATAGGAGAATGTAAAGCTACAGATCAATGACAAACATTCAAGTTTATCACTTGCCTTTCCTCCCCTCCCCCTCCAACACCCAAACACCCTAGCTAGCTACACACATGGAATGACAAAACTGACTTCTATGCAGTGCTACCGGGAGATTAAACTTCTTTTCCGCTATAGATTTCCCTGCAAGAAGTACAGTCGTGTTATTAACGTCACACTACTCACGTCCACTGACAAAATTACTTACTGGTACTGCCACGCGGTGATCTAACTTACATCGCACATTAAATGTTCCACCAAGTAGTCCAGTAGCGTTACCCATGTAGATTAGGCCGGAACCGTAGAAAAAGTTACCGCCGGTGGGTTCCACGGCATACTTCCGGGTTTCTTGCCGATGCACTCAGTACTACTCCGTAATAGTAAATACGCAGAACTGAAATGGCGTGGTGTTTCTTACGATGTAGCATACCCATTCGTTCATCGACTGCGTAAGGTTCTGTGGGCTGGCATTGTGCAGGCCCGTAGCCAAGNCCTGTTATATTTTTGGCCCTTCCTAAATTTCAAATTTAATCCTTTATATAATTTCCTGTGAAAAGCCCATAACACAACGGTTTTTGAGAAATTACACCAGTAAGAGTGTATTTTTGTCTATTCATACTTACACTCAAAATTTGTATAAACATAATATACAATGTTTTGAATAATTTATATTCCATGAAAATATGGTGGATTCTCCTTTAGTCATAAAACTCTAAATTAATTATCAGATGAGAAAACTACTCTCAAATAATAAAAAATTGTTCACACTATATATCTCTCTCTCTCTACACACACACACAGATATGGCAATCTTTGCCCCCCCCCCTTCTGTTATCTNTCTGCCCCCCCTCACCAAGATGCAAGACTGGCTACGGGCTTGGTCTTGTGTCTGATTAGTCGCTACGCGCTGCGAAATGTTCCTCCATTGACTTCGGACTGTCAACTAGCAAATAAATTATATGCTTTTCTCGGTAAAATGAGCACTTTTGAAAGCCCTGCTTAAGATCTACTTGTAAACACGTTGTGTATTCCTCCGCCCAATGTAAAATTAACATCGCCATGGGCCTCATCATTTTATTCATGCGTCGGTCAAATGAAACCGTGAAATTATTAATAAAGTAAATATTTTATAAATCTGCTTATTTTTACACTTCGATGCATTAAAGAAACAGAAAGCGAAAGAAATAATTTTTAGTTATAACAAATGGTTACCTAACACTTTTTATTNGAAACAGAAAGCGAAAGAAATAATTTTTAGTTATAACAAATGGTTACCTAACACTTTTTATTCAACGTTAAGATATAGAAATACTTTCTAACCATAGTTACCAAGTGTACTGGGCGAATGTCACTCGGTGCGCCCATTAAAATACATCGATTCAGGGTCAGTGACTTTTTTATAAGGTTAATTTCTAAAGTGCTCACTTTATCGTGAACAGCCTTTACCAGGCGCTGACTAACGAATGTCGTTCCGACGTGTTGCTAGCCAGTATCGTCATCTCGCTCGCACGTGCGCTTGAGTTTCGCGGTATAAGCGGCAGTTTAACTTCTGCGTTCTTCAGTATTCTGTGGCTAGGACGCTAGGGATGGGCAGGATTAACACAATATGTGACAGGCATATCGTTATCACCTGATTACTGACACCACACGTTATGTCACACAAATGCTTCCGGGTAAATAAAAAATAGTTTAGTTACACTTTGGTTAATTTTTGGGAATTAAACAAGAGTCTACAGTTAGTATATTCTGTTACACTCACAAAAACGTTTCTTGTGCACAATTTTGTAATATCATAAATAACTGCTCAGAAATTGACCATGTTCCATTAATTACAGCTGATAAGTATTATAAAAATATTTTTCAGGATATGTCTTTTCTGTCTGTCTCTCTTTTACGAGTTTGGCTTTCAAATACTTGTAAAATACGATAAACATATTTTATGTTTACTTCCGGAAAAAAGAAAAAAGTAGGTTTTGTAATTGCAGCTAATTTTTTTAACAACAGAGCCATATATGAAATAATGACTTGTAGGCTATACTCCATTGTCGTATGTAAAATAATGCAAATATCACTGTGCATTGGTTGCTTGCTGTATTAGCGGAAGACGGTGATTCGGACTGCATTTTATTCTGTGTTTGCTATTGGCTCTAAGTGGTCCAGGAGGTGTAAGCTAACGGGTAGGCCAATAGAATAAGCAATATAAACGTACGAGGTTTTGAGTTCTAGCTTGTCCCGAAATGACACAGCGAATTTTTCAGGTATCTAGTTATTAACACCTGATTTTCCCGAAAACATTTCACGAGCAATTGAGTTTCATAACACTTTAGCTCAGATCCATATACGTAATTAGATTATGTAGGTGTATCGAGTTTTAGGTGCCTGACCGCGAATCACAGAAGTATATCCTGCAGTGTAAACGGTGTTTAAGATCAAGGCTCAACACGTGCAAGGGACTAAATCAAACTCTTATTCAGATTATTTTTCTCATTGTAACTGCCATTAGAAGCTTGAATTTATCTCCTACTTTTTGTTTTATTTGTCCTTTTTCAGTACCTTTACTGCTCCTCTGAGCCTCCAGGATAATTTCTGCTGGGTGGCGAGCCACTGAAGTTAGAAAACATTTACTCACTATCTGTAATGGATTAAAAAAGAAACACTTTCTTAGCTCGTGGTCTGTATGACGTTTATCATTAATATAGACTTCATACTGCAAAAATAGACACAGTGGCAGACACGAGCGTTTAAGGGTTCCTTCTAGCTGGCGCATGCAGTGTGTTGCAGAAGTTTGGTAGAAAACACGCGATTAAACAACGGTCGGATATTATGTATAGTGTTGACTGAACACGAAACACTTTTAAGAAACATTTCGTACCCAAAGACAAGTTTAAAGTTCTCATTCCATATCCAAAGCTTATTTTTCGAGCGTGTAAATGGCTTAAAGGGATGTTTTCAATATCAGTTTCAGCTGCTAAATTTCTGTACAGAAACTTCATAGCTGTCTTCAACCACGCCTCATACTTTTATCTTCATTAGCGCCCCATGAAAACATAGGGCCACTGCTTAAAGTCACGTTCATGAGAGCCATCCTCTGCCAGTTGAGCGTCTTGCACGTAGAGGCGATGAGGCAAGTGGTGAGTAAGCAAGAGTCGGCCTTAGAGCTCAAAAATTTCGAGGCCTCGAACGCGCAAAGTTGTTGCAGGCAGGCGGAACCCTTAAAACTTTCATCTTGCTTGCTGTGTTCTGTTTGGACTGAAAACCAGCATCATTATAAGGACGTGGTGCGCATTTGTTCCATGAGGAACTGTTCTTGCGCATCTGGTTGAGGGAAATGCAAGGTGCTGCCTGTACAGTTTTCATGCTCCGCCATTCCACTTTGATAGACAAGGTGCTTGGATTTAGGGTGACATTGACAAAGAATATATAAGTTCACAAAACTTGAAAATGGCATGGCGGTTCCCCTGAAGTGGGGGCAACTATTAACTGATTGGCTGTGCGAAGATTTAAAGTGAGCCTTTAAATTTCCTATTGGCTGAGCTGCGACCTGGCAAGTACGTTACCAGGCGCTGATTGGCAAACTGCATTGCGCCGTGTTGCTGGCTAGTGACGCCATTTTGCTGGTATACGTGGCGGCTGTTTCACTTCTTTTGCAAAAATAAATATTATTAATCCAATTATAAACCTATGATGAAACTACAGAGGTTTAGGATCTACGTTGGAATGAAATGCTATCGTTATAAATCATCATATCTACTCATCGCTTCATGAATAATTCATCTATAATCTGTTCGATCTCGTTGCGGGTAGAGCCCCAGTAACGTGGTAACACCATTAGTTGGTAGCTTTGGTGTTGCATTTTTAGCAGCGGAACGCTGAAACATTCACGATGCTCCTCATAATTTCTGTTTTGCAGAATATGTCTCCGGCAGTGGATTCACTCATTCGATATAAGATCATGCCGAATATTATCCCCTGATTTTTCTCTCTATTTCGAATCTGAACTTCGCACATCACTGACAAGTTTACGTCTTCTGTTCAATCCACGAAAACTTCAAATTGTTTGCGATCTGTGAGCTGAAAATATTTTGTGTATTTTTCTGTCTAAATAAATGAATACGTTGTGGGTTTTTTAATTACCGATAAGTGAGTAATTTTTTTACATGCATTAACTGATTTGTTAGTTTACACTTCCGACCATTAAAATTGCAACACCAAGGACATGGGCTATCACAACTAGGTTTACTGTACAGAATATGCGTCATTTGCAAGTGACAAGAATAGTCCAATAGCTGGGTATGACGCATATAATATGGGGAAATCTGCACTGTGTAGGCACACCATGGGCAGCAATAATTACTTCAACACGACGCGGCATTGTGATTGTTCCGGATATACCCATAACTAAGCGAGGCATATTGTCAACAATGGCTGGGTTGTTTGATCCATGTGTTNTGTGATTGTTCCGGATATACCCATAACTAAGCGAGGCATATTGTCAACAATGGCTGGGTTGTTTGATCCATGTGTTTGAGTATACCCAGTGGTTGTCTGGGTAATGGTACTGCTTCAGATATATTAGGGCTGGATTGGGATTAACCTGTTCCTAGTAACATATTTGACAAATTGCTGCATTTTAAAGGGTAATTGAATTCTTTAGCTAGTGTAAGAATTCCTAGATATGTAAGAGCTATATATTTTCCTAGTATCCAGGTAAATTGCTTTTGCAATGCCTCCGAGAAGTTGTATGCTGCTGTACTTTACGTTAGGGTAGTAGATGTTAAAGGTGTAGTTTCAGTGCACTTGGTAATGTCTTAATACANTACGTTAGGGTAGTAGATGTTAAAGGTGTAGTTTCAGTGCACTTGGTAATGTCTTAATACAATGTCGTGCCTCTAAAGACGTTATATATTACAAGACTTCATGTTTTTGAGGCCTTATTGTTGGCCAGGTTGTGGAGCTATGTAAACATATTTTATGTGAAGATTAATGCAGATGTTCCTCTCTTCAGGTTGACAGATTCTACCACCATCCTCTCGTGGCTTAAATCTTCTCCTCACAAGTTCAAGTCACTTGTGGCAAACAGAGTGTCAGAAGTTCAAACATTGGTGGCTCCAAATGTATGGCGATATGTGCCGTCTGCAGGCAACCGAGCAGATTTGGCATCAAGGGGTTCACTTCCAGATCAGAGTGTGTATTTTGGTGGGCTATTCGTAACGAAACCAGCCAAGACACGAAATATTACTTCTATGAAGAACTAACTGTGCTTGTTNATTTTGGTGGGCTATTCGTAACGAAACCAGCCAAGACACGAAATATTACTTCTATGAAGAACTAACTGTGCTTGTTGATCTGCTTGTCCTCCAAGGGGGTGCATTTGGAGTTGTAAGTGAGCGAGTGAAGAAATTTGGGCGGCTCTCAACATCGAGGTCTTGAGAGTCGATGAGGGTGAAGTGAGGTGAGGGTGGAGAAGCTCCGGGATGAGAGGGTGGGGTAAACGGGATATCCCCGAGAAAACCCGGTGACCAGTGGCATGGCATGCACGATTCCGTTTTGCAAAAATATGGAGTGAACCAACCGGGGATTGAATCCGGTTCGCTTTGCCGGGAGGCGAGCAGTCTAACAGCTCAGCCACCATGGCCTCCACATTTGGAGCTGGTTTCTTCACTTTCTTCAGATGTCTTTGTTGCAGCTCTTAAGCGATTTATATCACTTAAACGGATCTCTGCTGACATGTATTCTAACCAAAGTACACATTTTGTTGGTACAGCAGAGCAACTTAGAGTACTGTATGTACCAAGCCTTGTTTGCAGAACCAATGTGACAATCTCTTCACACTATTGCTTCCTGTTTCTTTCTGGCTCAATATTGCACAGTGTGAATTAAAACGACTGCGGTTAATTCAAAATAGTATAAAAAAAGGATTTGGGTCTACTTTAGTGTCTCCAAATATCTCACGAGTTAATTTTGCGGAAAGATAGACTTCGAAAACTTACTAATTTACTGCACTGTTATGATTGGCTCACTCTGGTACGCCCTGTTTATACGTNAAAGATAGACTTCGAAAACTTACTAATTTACTGCACTGTTATGATTGGCTCACTCTGGTACGCCCTGTTTATACGCGAGGCAATAATAAACAGAAAAAATTATACTGTTATTCTATTTCGTTACCACATAGTAAATAAATACGCAAAGACGAAATGGCGCTTGGTTTGGAAAGGTTTCATTAACGNAAAGATAGACTTCGAAAACTTACTAATTTACTGCACTGTTATGATTGGCTCACTCTGGTACGCCCTGTTTATACGTGAGGCAATAATAAACAGAAAAAAAGTATACTGTGATTCTATTTCGTTACCACATAGTAAATAAATACGCAAAGACGAAATGGCGCTTGGTTTGGAAAGGTTTCATTAACGTCCCCCGGTGTTATGACCGAAGGCTTATCAGGGGACGGTTTACAAAATAACTTATGACTAGAGACCTGAGAAATTCGCGTTTTCATTTCGGGTCAAGCTAGAATTCAAAATCCCGTACGTTTGTATTGCTAATGCTATTGGTCTACCCGTTAAATTACACATCCTGGACAACTCTGAGCCTATAATAAATACACAGTAAAATGCAAACCGAATCACCGTCTTCCGCCAATACAACAAGCAACAAATGAACAGTGTAGTGATATCTGCATGATTTTGCATACGAAAATAGAGTATAGCCTACAACAGGTCATTGAACTCGCGAATTTTTCAGGTGTCTACTTATGACTAGAGGCAGTGACATTCGGCGGAAAAATTTCCAGACAAGATCCAGTTCAAAGCACTGTAAATAGTTCAGTTATTTTGATTGGCCGATACATGTACTGGAACGTGTGAAATGTTTGCGCACTAATCACGAACGTTCAGTGTCTACGTTGCAGGAACTAGAGTGTCTTGGTCAAATGCGGAAACGGCACTAGCAGCCAATGGAGGTGTGACAACAGCCGAGGTGTGTGTGTGTGTGTGTGTGTGTGTGTGTGTATATATATATATATATATATATATATATATATATATATATAGTATTTAAATCTACTGTGTGCTCCGATTTTTACGTGAAAAATTACTGGCCTTACTTACGACCTAACTTAAACTAACATCCAGGTGTTACCTGGGGTTTGAATACAAAACCTCCCGCACCTCAGAGCGACGGTGCACCAACCGACAGCGCCACGGGAGGTCGGCACGAAACGTCGTGGCGCTTCCTTTGGCGAGGGGGGAATTCTCTTATTGGTATTACGACGGTACGGGAACGTCTTATTGGCCTTGTGNGGAACGTCTGATTGGCTACCGCGTGCTAAGCAATTTTCCCTATTGGCTGGGCTATTGGCTGACAAGTAAGTTACCAGGTTGTGATCGGCGAACGGCGTCCCGAGATGTTGCTGGCTAGTGACGCTATTTTAGTGGCATGTCCAGCTGGAGTTCGCAGAATAAGCGGCTATTNCGTCCCGAGATGTTGCTGGCTAGTGACGCTATTTTAGTGGCATGTCCAGCTGGAGTTCGCAGAATAAGCGGCTATTTCCCTCTGTATTATCCTGTACTACGGCAGCAGCAAAAATAAAAACACGACCGTGGCTCGAGTACGAACATAAATGTGAAGTCTAGTCTAGTCTCTTTCCTAGTTTTCCGAGGTTGACTTTTAGAGAGCATACTGATAATTAGCGTGTATTTAAAGCTTTGCACCCTTAATGGCGTTCGAATTCCAAAAGAATATTGTCTATATTTGTAATATACTTGAGATATATTTTAATATATGAAAATAATTCTAATATAACTGCAAAAACATAGCCATACGNCGTCCCGAGATGTTGCTGGCTAGTGACGCTATTTTAGTGGCATGTCCAGCTGGAGTTCGCAGAATAAGCGGCTATCTCCCTCTGTATTATCCTGCGTCATTACTACGGCAGCATCAAAAATAAAAACACGATCGTGGCTCAAGTACGAACATAAATGTGAAGTCTAGTCTAGTCTCTTTCCTAGTTTTCCGAGGTTGACTTTTAGAGAGCATACTGATAATTAGCGTGTATTTAAAGGTTTGCACCCTTAATGGCGTTCGAATTCCAAAAGAATATTGTCCATATTTGTAATATACTTGAGATATATTTTAATATATGAAAATAATTCTAATATAACTGCAAAAACATAGCCATACGNATATTTGTAATATACTTGAGATATATTTTAATATATGAAAATAATTCTAATATAACTGCAAAAACATAGCCATACGAATAATAAGAGATTATTAATAGAATCATGACAATTTTAAATTGATGTTGATATTTAACTTGTTTGACCACAGTTCTAGGTAATTATTGGAGTCGCCAAATAATGCATAGTAATTTCAAGGAAATTTGTTATTCGGTTCGTCCATAATTTCAATTTTTACGATGCGTTTTGAAATAAACGTGGCCGAAATTTAAACGTAAATCAAAGAAGAGCAAAGTTCAAATTTAAAATAAAGTGGTTAACGGCGTTCTTGTGACCTCAACGGACACTTCAGCTGAAAACAAGCACTGTGCAAGTGTCAAGGTCAAATGCTTATAATCGCAATGAAAAATATTTCTCAGAAAGTTATTAATCAATTGATTTGTATTTTTTTTTCAAACTTTTTCTTATGTAACGTTAAAAAAAAGTGACATATTCTTAAAACATGCAAAAATGGGTNTGTATTTTTTTTTCAAACTTTTTCTTATGTAACGTTAAAAAAAAGTGACATATTCTTAAAACATGCAAAAATGGGTTTTTTTTTAAAACCCTTAATTTTCATATTTTCCTAGTAATAAATGTGAGTTGAATGTTTGAAAGAAATTGTCATGAGTAAAGTAATAAATATTCTTATGAGCGAATAGTGGNGTAATAAATGTGAGTTGAATGTTTGAAAGAAATTGTCATGAGTAAAGTAATAAATATTCTTATGAGCGAATAGTGGATGAAAATATATCTGAATATAATGTCATATTTTGTGAGACATGAAAATACATTATCCGGTTATAGCTGAGGAAACCCGTGAAGTTCACGTACTTAAAAGTTTTTAATGGGGTAGCGCTCTTCTAAGAGCATGTAAACAAATTTATGAGAGGAAATAAAAATATCAAGACGTATTATAAGTTTTCTTGCTCGTGAATAGCTAAACGTATACACTGATGGGAAATCGTAAGAACTTTCCGACAAATATGATATTACTAAACTTTCGCATCGCTGTATGACATCACGTGAGTTAATTTGCAAAGTTTATATACATCTATATAAGCCTGCTAAGGCTTAATAAAATCTCACATGTCATACTGTGGTCTGTAGAAATTAACGCCACGTTTAATTAATTTTTTTAGTTGAACATTCAAAAAATACTTTACGTTTTGAGACTACCATTTTGTAACACACCATACCAAGTAAATTACAACATGGGTAAGAGCTTTGAAGTTACTATGATATAAATTATACCGTAAATTAAACGCACAGTGTCATATTTTGTATGGAATACATTCAACTATACAATAAACATTTAAAAAAATCAAAATAAGCGATTAAATACGGAAAGCGAACGTGTCAACAGAAAATTTTGATGTCGTGTTAGAGGGAGAAATAAAACTATCGTAGAGATAAAACCATAACTACTTGCTGCGAAGCTTTNAAATTTTGATGTCGTGTTAGAGGGAGAAATAAAACTATCGTAGAGATAAAACCATAACTACTTGCTGCGAAGCTTAAGCTGCAAAATACTCTCAACTTGAGTTGTACAAAACTTAGGCCTACATGAAGGATATTAAAATACAGAAGAGAGGTCAAGTACGTACTTGCACGCCATGAAATCCCCAAAATATATGTAGGGCCTATATTATATTTAATTAAGTTTCACTTTGTTTCTCCTCCCAAGTATTAAAAGGTAAAAATCTGGGAATACTATTTTTATTTATTTTGTGGATTTATGAATAACAATTTTGCGAATTATGATTCTCTATACAATTACGATTACTTTAGTTAAAATAAATTTCCTTCGTTTACGAAAGATTAACAAATTATTGTAAGTACTATAACTAGTTGGCAGTTAGTTATATGAAAGTTTTTGAAAGCTCTACTAAAGATTTAATTTCTTACCATTATATTTTCTTTCGCCAAATGCAAGTATTGACAGAGATATAGTATCCATGAGCAGATCGAAGGATATGACGAAACTGTGGCAGACATAGGTAGGGCCGCCTGTTTTTCGCGAAAAGATTTACGCTGAGGCTAGACTTCAATAACTTACGTGCACACTTGCAGTCTTCTTTTGGCTATTGGCCGCTTGTCTCTGTGTGAACAGAGTCTATAACATGAGTGAGCCAATCACAATTCTGTTTCTCGGATACTAACCGTCCGTGATTCGCGGGCAGACAGATAAGATGCGTAACAATTCAAGTAATCCAATCACTAAAGTGGCTTTGAACTAAAGTGTTCTGGAACATAAATTGTCCTTAAATATTTTTGCGAAAAACAGGTGCCCCTTGACATAGGTGATATTGTTATTCCAATTTTCACTTTAATGTGTAGAAAAAACGACAAATAATTCCGGTAGGCACCACTTGAAATAGTGCTATCTAAATAAGATCATAAAATATATTTCCTGCATCAACCGGTCATGGTAAATCTTGACCATATCATATAAAGTAAATAAAACTTATGCCTTTGTGCTTACTCAATAAAAGCACGCTTACGCACATACGCAGGTACTGATAAATGTTTCATCTTAAAGTGCCAGAACGGAACAAATATCACGTGGTGTTCTGAGTTGCAAATCTCAGAAACTATCACTATTTTATAAAGTATACAGTATACATTTTTAGATGCGTTTATAAACTATTACTTTACCGTACACACGGTCACTTATTCTTTATTCCGCAACAAAACTCACAACGAACGCTTTGTCTATCTTATTGGTCCAGTGGCAAGATAAAATATTTTTGCGTTAGATTTGACCACTTAATAGGTAAGCATAGACAGGTGAAATGGCGAGGTGGTTCCTTTGACGTAGGCGTTTCCATTCGCTGATTGGCAACGCGAGGCACTTGTCTGATTGGCTGTCGCGCGCTGCGAGAGATTCCCTATTGGCTTTGTCCACCGCCCGACAAGCAAGCTCTCAAGGTGCACATTGGCAGATGCAGTTCCCACACGTTGCTGGAGTGTGCTGAAACTGTAGTCCGCTGTACAAGAGGCTGTTTCAGGTATTTACTGGCAATACTTTGGGCGCGGTAAAGATTCGCAATCTTTCAAGAAAAAGTAGATGCGAATCATGTACACCAATTCTGGTGGTGTCTGGATCCCCACTTTCCGCAGTCCTGCTGGTCCACAGTTCAGAGAGTTTCGCTGCACTGCACCGAGCAAAGTTCATTACCGGACGTTTGTCAGCCAATAAGATGGCGTGGAGGGAGTGGAGAAATTTGGGTGGCTTTTAACATCGAGGTCTGGAGAGCCGATGAGGTAAAGCGAAGTGAGTATGGAGCATCACCGAGAAAGCCCACATGCGAAAATTCGGGAATCGAATCCTGTTCGCCTAGGTGGGAGGCGAGTAGTCTGACCACTACACCTCTGCTGTCCCCTAAAAAGATGGCAATTTTTCAACGTCCCAATGCAATTTTTTATCTGAAGTAACATTACATACAATACATTGGGTTCATTTTAATAATTTACAGTTCGAGTACTGCCAATGTGTTAATGCGTTGCAGCGAACAGTGTGAAAATAGAGCTGACGAAGTAATGTCACGTGGCCAATGTCTTCAAGGAATTCGAACGTCGTACGGGAAATTTNGCGTGAAAATAGAGCTGACGAAGTAATGTCACGTGGCCAATGTCTTCAAGGAATTCGAACGTCGTACGGGAAATTAAATTTAACTTTGTTGGTAGGTAGGGGGTTGGGCTTAACGTCTCATCGACAGCGAGGTCATTAGAGACGGAGCAAGTNTTAACTTTGTTGGTAGGTAGGGGGTTGGGCTTAACGTCTCATCGACAGCGAGGTCATTAGAGACGGAGCAAGTTGCACAGGGAAGAGTAATTGGGGAGGGAGGGGATGAACGAGAAGGAATCGGCCATGGCCTTTGTTAGGGACCCATCCCAGCTTTCGCCTGGAGTGATTTCGGGAAACCATGGAAAACCGAAATCAGGATGGCCGGATCGGGAATCGAACTCGGGTTCCTCCGAATGCGAGTCCAGTAGTTACCACTGCGCACCTCGTTCGGTANGGAGGGGATGAACGAGAAGGAATCGGCCATGGCCTTTGTTAGGGACCCATCCCAGCTTTCGCCTGGAGTGATTTCGGGAAACCATGGAAAACCGAAATCAGGATGGCCGGATCAGGAATCGAACTCGGGTTCCTCCGAATGCGAGTCCAGTAGTTACCACAGCGCACCTCGTTCGGCAGTGTGAGTTTGTTGAATTCACCTGTAGTAATATTATGACGCCATCATTCAAAGTATTCAATGGATTTACTCTGCGTGTTGCAAGGTGTGCTGGTTCATTTCATAAAATTGCTTTCCGAAGTTCGCTGTCAGGAAATATATAGTCACAAGTGCCTTTTCACGGTCAATAGTCTTTAAGGCATAATCATTTTGCTCACCGTGACCTCTTTTCTATATCCAGAGAGATTACACGACCTTGCGGAACAATTGTAAAATAGAAGTAAGTAGGTCGTGTCCTTATCAACAAACATGAAGTCATCCGACACGACTGACTATTCAACGCCTAGATAAATATTAATGTACGTGACGGATACATGAGGAACATCTGGTCACGATGATTTTAGCACCCACACAGATGGATATATATATATATATAGATATAGATACAAACAGAGGAGACGTTTCTGGATAAAAGACCGCTTTACAGGGTCACTTAAAAAACATCTGGACTGTAACATTTATTATTAATATCGTCATCACTGACCTTGTTTGCTAAGGCGTCATGCTCAAGGACTGGTAATGAGTCGAGCTAGAGATACATAAAAAGNGATACATAAAAAGGGGGGGGGGGGAGAAGGAGAAAGGGAGGAAAGAAGAGGGGCTCTTGATCGGCAGAAGACCATTCTGCACGTAACCTGACGTTTTCAGGAAACGTATTAGTTATGTATTTATTAGTTTTGAAATGTTTTTAGTAAATACAACGATATATTTATATTACACCAAAGACGTCGGTTGATAGTTTGTGATTTCTTTATTTGCAGTAGAATTACTATAGTCTATTCGAGGTTTCTTTTCCCTTAAATCAAACATTTGAAAAAACACCCCACGTATCTTGTGTATAGTTGTCTCCTAAATATGTCATAAATCATAAGCGTTTTATATTTCTGTAAACATAAAAGTATATTTTTATTGGTTACATTTAATTTTTACTTATATTTAATTCATACGTTACAATATTTCATTTACAATCGAGAATAAAAACCTACACAAAATAGGTGCGTTGGTAATACCCAACAAGATATAGTTCTAATTAAAAATTTAATGTAACTGAGTGCGCACGAATGCCGTGCGTTGTCCCTTTGGTGTAACTTCTAAACTTCGTTGAGCTTCATTCGCATGAGGTGGAGGGATAGCCCGAAAGTAGAACTTTAGTACTAAATCGTTCATTAGAAAGACTATTCCGTAACTTTAATAAACATATATGCCTTATTTTCGCGACAAGTGTCCCACGCACGCGAGTGTTGAATATCCGGCAGTTTTCCTTTGTTTATTGGCAACGTAAAGAAGACTTTTTGGCACTTGAATGAGCCAATCAGAACTGTTTTGTATCTAGTACTGTGCGTCTGTGATACGCACGAACGAGCATCTAAGACGGCTAGCAATCAAAACCATCCAACCGTGGAATTAGATCTGAGATGAAATGTTTCGAAATACAACTTCAATGCATTTTTTTTTCTCTCACGAAAATCGCGTGTTCCTATTCTTAAACAATTTGCTGTCGATAACATAAATCACAAATAAATTCTTATTGTTCTAGCAGAGCTATTTCATCAGCGTCGGTTGTAAGTGAACATAGGTGACTCACATCCACATTATTCTAAATTTCTGTGAGCGTGTGCAACCTTATTTCAGGCACAGAATAATATATAATTTTAGGTATTTTAACGAACAAATTTATTGCGCTCTTAACATCGAGGTCTTGAAAGCCGATGATGCTGAAGTGAGGTGAATATAAAGTAGTGCCGGAAAGAAGGGTTGGGGGAAACCGGATATCCCCGAGAAAAACCTCTGACCAGCGGCGTCGTTCGGCACGATTCCCACATTCAAAAATCCGTAAGCGACCCCGCCGGGAATCGAGCCCTGTTCGCCTAGGTGGGAGGCTGGTAGTCTAACCTCTACACCACCACGGCCCCCCGTCGGTTGTGGCGAGGATTTTGGCTGGCACTGTATTACGTCGTTTGACCAGATGTGTCATCGTCGCTTTGATTGATCTATGGTATGATCCGCCCGGACTTGGAGCTGGTTTGCGAACAACTGGAGGAATTTGCGGTAAGAGCACGGAGAGCTAGTTCCCATCTTAACAGTACCACAGAGTAATTAAAAATACAGATGTGAAATAGCTGCTTACTACNCTCTACACCACCACGGCCCCCCGTCGGTTGTGGCGAGGATTTTGGCTGGCACTGTATTACGTCGTTTGACCAGATGTGTCATCGTCGCTTTGATTGATCGATGGTATGATCCGCCCGGACTTGGAGCTGGTTTGCGAATAACTGGAGGAATTTGCGGTAAGAGCACGGAGAGCTAGTTCCCATCTTAACAGTACCACAGAGTAATTAAAAATACAGATGTGAAATAGCTGCTTACTCCATGAACTCCAGCAACACGCGCCAAGCAAATGGCGTCGCTAGCCAGCTAAATGTCGGAGCGCCGTTCGCCAATCAGCGCCTTGAAACCCACTCGCCAGCCGGCAGCCCAGCCAATAGAGAATCTATCGAAGCACGCAGTAGCCAATTAGACACAAGAGCCTTCCCCAAAGACTCGCGCAGCCAATCAGAGAATGAGTACACCAACATGAAAAAAAAACCGCCACGTCATTTTATCTCTGTGTACTTGTGTACTCTGTATAACATGAAAGAGCATTTTGGTGGCTCATTTGGTTAGCTACTAGCTTCCAATCTGAGGTCCCCGGTTCGATCCCAGGCCCCGTTGGGCGGGAAATTTTAAGACCCGGAAAAGTTTTCTGGGGCACGAGTCAAGTTTCCCAACTTCCCCTACACACGAAATGAGACAAACGATGACAGTGCANTTCCTCCTCCACCTCATCTCACCTCCCTCCAGCCGCTCTTCGGGCTGACTGGGGTGACAAATCTGTACCTCGGGTAGGACAGCCTGCTCCTATTAGCGCCTGGCTTCCTCTCTTCGATACGCGACTCTTCCTTACGTGCGTCACATTCGTGGATTTTTTATTTGGTTGTAACACTGCCGACTCTTCACCCCACTGACTGACAGCTAGTCACTTGTGAAAGCCTGGCGTGGCGTGAACTAATACAGTGACGTCAAGTGACAAATTTATAAAGTCTGGTCGCGGTAAACTGATCATTTTTGAAAGTCCTCCTTAATATATTATTGTATCCACATCGTGTATTCCTCCACTGGTTGTAAAATTAACATTACCATGACACTTCACTTTATTCATGCGTCGGTCAAGAAACATTGTAAATTTATTGGAAATAAATTATTTAAAAAATTTGATATTTTTTACGCTTACATACATAGAAAAAAAAGGCTAAAGAAACAAAAACACAAATGTTTACCAGACACTTTTTAATCCAACGTCAAGACATGGAAATGCTTTCCCTCTGTCGTTACAAACTTTACTGGGCGCATACCAGTTATTGTGTCGGTTAAACTATATGCAGGTCCGGGCAGTGACATTTTTCAAAGGTTTATTTTAAAAATGCTCAATTAATTGTGAATAGCATGTAACAATTGAACGTGGCGAGTGAGTTAAGAGATTTGAGCAGCTCTAACATCGGGGTCTTGCGAGCCGATAATTGAACGCGATGTTCCTGCAGTGGTGGAGATACACGACCAGAGTACAGCTTGTCTTTAACGCTGGTAACACTATCCCGACCACAAGAACGCTAAGTATTTAATTTAAAACACTTAATCTGTAGCGAGGGTCCACGGTGGTGTAGTGGTCAGACTACCCACCTCCCACCATGGCGAACCGAGTTCGATTCCCGGTGGCGTCACTCCCGGGTTTTCACATGTGGGAATCGTGACGGACGGAGCCGCTGGTCGGTGGGTTTTCTCGGGAGGCTCTTTTTCACCCGCCCTTGCATTCCGGCGCTGCTCCATGCGCACCTCGTTTCACCCTCATCAGCTCTTAGGACCACGATGTTAAGAGCCGCCGAAAACTCTCCACTCCACTTACTGTGTAGCTTGAAGCGCTAGTATTCTGTCCTCGCAACTAAAAACTTATTGTGGGACCACGTCAACTTAGGAAGGTAATAATAACAAGAGTGGCTTAACCTACCTATTGTTATTAGTGTATCTTCTTCAAATACTGCATACATGCATAAACTGTAAGCAGCGTCCAAGTTAATGAAACGGCCTGTACACTCTAAAAAATCCATACATAGTTTTTTTTTACGACAAAGAGAACCATTTCTTTGATGCTGTTTTGTTTACAGCAGCACAATGTAGCTTTAATTCACAGAGACGGTTACAGAAACGTAAGTTCGCTGCTAATAAATGTTTTCGTTCTACGTTTTTGTTTTATGGCAGTAATACCTTTCTTTATATCAAAGAAAAAAAACATTATTCGAGAGGCTTTTGTTCACATTAAAGAAGTATTACTTTGTACCAAAGGTCGCGGTTTAAATGTTTTCTGTCGTACATTGCAGTTTTCAGTATGTAACTTTTGTCCTAACGCAAACGTTCATAAACCAATGAGTATATTCTGCATTTACGAAACTGCAGATGCACAAATTTATAGTCCTCCTGCAGACGTTTAATGTCATTCTGAAGTTCGGTGATTCTCCAAAACACTAACCTCAATTATTCCCAGGAGGCGGCATTGTATTCTGGCCCTTACTACTACCTCAATAACATAACTATCAAAAGTAACCCGAATGCAATTGCTCGTGTGGTGAAAGGCATTAGGTTATAAACACAAGGTCCGTGGGTTCGAATCTCGGAGCTGTCCTGGTTTTTTTTGTGAGTAATATTTCGAAATATTTCTTACTTCTCTTTTATTTACAAATTGCGTTTGTTTGTCAGAGCACAAATTTCCTTTAGAGCTCGCAAGACCTCGCTGTTAAGAGCAGCCCAAATCTATTCACTCTTCCTTTACAGTGTAGCTTACATTACCACAAAAGCGTCTGCTAAACTACTGTAACGACAATGCAAGGTCGTCATTGTCATTCCTATAAATATCAAACAAAAATTATGATTGTGGCAAGGCTACTTTGCAGTGGTTCATATTTAAACAAATTTTTCTTTGCGGCAAAAAATCACGTGTTGCTGCAAAGAAAGTGTTTTTACAGTGTATGTTAGTCAGTCATCATCCCCACCAACTTGATTTTAAAAAAATCTAAAAAACTCGAAAGGAAATGGAAAAAGGATTAACTATTTTTATTGCAAACATTAGTAGTCTTTGCGGTGATTTGACTATGCGCGTGCCATTTATGAAGATGCCTCTATTCCTCTTAAGTTAACACTATCTTTTTGTACAAAGCTTGATTATGTATATATTGCAGAGAATTGAACAGATATTTAGAAATGGCTTTGGCCAAACAAATATTGTAAAGGTGTTGTTAGCGACGTTGGACAGCAGGTTCTGTAACTGTGTATTTGAACGTGGCGTTCACGAGACCACACCGTGAACAAAAAGAAGGAAAACCGAAAAAGAAGTATAATGTTCTACAAAAGAAAACCATTGGTACGTTACCTAACGCTCCACCTTGGATTCGTTTTTGTCATCCATTAGCCAAGTTTCAATATATAATGTTAAAAATTAAACCTTTTCATGGCGTACGGCAATATTTATTAAATTTTTGAATGTGGTGTTAATTGATTACCATTCGTATTATACCGTATACAATGAGTTTAAAACTATTATTATGTTATATTTAATTGCAGATATACTTGTTAAATTCGTAAAAACAATACAAATATATATTTTGTCCTAACGAAGAATAATTAAGAATAAGAAAAATAAATCCTAGATTAACATTGTTGATAAGCTGCTCATCATCAAAACGTTAGTTACTTTATAATAAAATATGATAATCCAAAAGTTCAGAAGTATCATATTTCAGACTTAAAACTATTTTTAATAAACTTAACGGAAATAGTTGCTGGAAAGAAATAGATTTATCTTCCCCTACACACGAAATGAGACAAACGATGACAGTGCAAGTTCAACTGTTTCCATCGTAACGTAAGTAACTTCACTTCATGGAGAATGGCACATCATTTCAACGTTCCGTAATCATGCCAAGTTAATACAAATCGTCTTGCACATGTCCTCACGTGAACTAGGTGTATAAAACAGAACTGTATCACAGAATAGATAATAACACATAGACGAAATTTTGTGATGGATCCTTTGATGTGGGCGTACTTATTTTCTGATTGGATGCGCGAGGCTTTGGGGAAAAGTGTTGTGTCTAACTGGCTAATGCGTTCTGCAAAATAGTCCCTATTGACTGGGCTGCCGGCTGGCCAATACGTTACAAGGCGCTGATTGGCGAACGGCGTTCCAACCTGTTACTGGCCAGTGACGCCATTATACTGGCGTGTATCGCTGAAGTTCGTGGTATAAGAGGATATTTCACCTCTGTATTCTTAAGTACTCTGTGGCTCCATGCTATTGTTAGATACATACAATTTTAGAGTTATTTAGATACAGGAAAAATCCGCGTTTTAAGCGACATGTAGGCTAGAATCCAAGGTCCTGTGTATTTTCGAAGCTAACTTTTCTGCTCATTGGCAGAGACCTGAAAAATTCGTAAGTTCAATGACCTGCGGCCTAGACTCTACAGTCTTATGTACAAATGTCCCGATATGAACTGCACATTGGGTGTCTGCTGTCACAGTGGAAGGCGACGATTGGGCCAGCGTTCTCCGGGAGGTGTCAAAGACAGTGTGGATCACTGACTGGGTAAAGTTATATAAACACACGTGTTTTGATTTATAGCTTGTCTCAAAATGAATCCGTGAATTCTTCAGGACTTTACTCATTGGTAGAGACCTGAGGAATTCGCGGATTCATTTTAGGACAAGCTAGAATTCAAAACTCATGCGTTTATATAACTTAATCCATTGGACCACGCCGTATTTGACACTTCCTGGAGAATGCTGGTCCAATCGTCGCCTTCCACTGTGACAGTAAGCAACCAATTCGCAGTTGATGTCGGCATATTTATACATAAGACTAGAGTCTAGCCTGCAGGCCATTGAACTCGCGATCTTTTCCGGTCTCTACTCATTGGCTACTGCCCCAGAGTTTAGTCAGTTTTACCTCAGACCAAGCGGCACAGGGCTCGGTGCTTGTTTCTTGGCAGGTCTGTTATTGGCTCTGAGTTCACCTGGGCGTGTCTAACAAACTCTGATTCAATTGAAAACATTATAGAAATACACATGCGTTTATCGTGTAGCTTGTCCTAAAATTAATTCGCTAATTTTTCCCGTCCTTATTGTTTATTTAGTGCCATACTGGTCTTATACACACTTCAACACAATTCGTGATTTCATTAGCTGCTGGCCTTCGTACAGACTCACTGACCTGGGTCATCACGTTACAGGACATTGGCCACTCTACCATTGAATGTTCATTATTAACTAAACACAGTTCTCTGGGCGTGAGATACAAATTGTCAGCCAATAACAGAAGTCAGGCGAGCGTACAGTGTTTTGTGGTTTAGAGTGCTGCTATGAAATAACGCGAATTAATTAGGTATATAGCTACCGTGCATACCACACTACTCGTTCCCAATTTTGGATGATAAGCATATATTATAAGTTAAGATTTTTAACGATTTCTGAGTATATTATTATTCTCTTATTTTTAAGTGCGACTATCAATGTCAAAACTGTACTCTTTTGCATTAGGGCGTATACAACGTTAAAAAAGTCAACTTCACCTCATTCAGTGATTTAGGCTAATTGGATTCAGACGTGAAGAGAAAATTAATTTTATGCGATAAACTTTTCGTCGCAAACACTCGTGATAGAATGAAAGAAAGAACGCATGCACACGTGCATGCACAAATATACTGTATATCCGTGTATATATATATATGCGTTTATCCATGTGTATATACGTACACATACACAATAACACACTTTTTGTAAATAAAAGATTTTGTAAGTTTGTAGGGCAAAAATTTGGGGAAACATTCCTCATCCTGTTCTACAAATGCGAAAGTCTATGTGCGTATGTGTGTGTGTGTATGTTTGTTACTAAACAGCTCCATAACGGCTAAACAGATTTTGATGAAACTTGGTATGTAGGTACTTGAGGTTCTGGAATAGGGCATATGATACTTGTTATCCCGGAAAATTGTACGGTTCCTGTGGAATAACAACAAAACGTAATTCTGCAAAGGCTGGGTACATGACAGAAAAATTTTTATCCTCTGGTGTCAGAGTTTATCAGGCCGCCCAATGACCTCTGAAATGGCTTAACGACTGCTATCAATATATAATAACCGGGACCGAATAATTAACTTGCCCTCTGAAGCCCGGATACGCTCAGATGTTATGCCACTAAACGGTCACTCATACAAATCTGTGACGCTGGGAACGTTGCTCAACTTTGGTGATTGATTAAGATCCCACAGCCAAGCGCAAAAAGTAGTACCTAGGTACACTTATTTCTAAAGCGACAACTAGATGAAACTCCCTTTTTGATTTTCATACATCGGAAGCGGAAATGTGGTAATTACGCAATAGTTGCACAGATACACAAAAAAAAAAAACAAAAAAAAAACCTACTTCTTGGCTATCGGGTAAAAAATATTTCCTTCATTTTGGGCTGCTGTAATCAGTTAAATACCTAGGCCAACATAGTATAATTTTAAAGTTCTGTTTTCACATAAATGAATTGTCTTTTACCAATTTATTTATTAGTGTATCACTGTAAAACTCAATTGTACCCGGGCGAAGTCGGGCCGGTTCGCTAGTACATAATACATAATGAAGAAATTAATTTGTCAGGCGCGGATGTCAAAAGAAACATACTTTTCTTGCCCTAGTCCCTTTACCTGTTTTCCAATGAGAGCCTATGAGGGTAAAATAGAGCAGCGTTGGAATGAAAGGTTGGGGGAAACGGGATATCCTTGAGAAAACACTGGGGCCGTGGTGGCTGAGCGGTTACCCTACTCACCTCCCACCAAGGCGAACTGGGTTCAATCCCCGGCCAGGTCACTCCCGAATTTTTGCATGTGGAAATCGTGCCGGACTATACCGCTGGCCAGTGGGTTTTCTCGGGAATCTCCAGTTTCCCCCGCAATTTCACCGGCGCTGCTCCATGCCTCAATCGCTCTCATCGACTCTCAATACCTCGCTGTTAAGAGACGCCCNAATAAATCCTAGATTAACATTGTTGATAAGCTGCTCATCATCAAAACGTTAGTTACTTTATAATAAAATATGATAATCCAAAAGTTCAGAAGTATCATATTTCAGACTTAAAACTATTTTTAATAAACTTAACGGAAATAGTTGCTGGAAAGAAATAGATTTATCTTCCCCTACACACGAAATGAGACAAACGATGACAGTGCAAGTTCAACTGTTTCCATCGTAACGTAAGTAACTTCACTTCATGGAGAATGGCACATCATTTCAACGTTCCGTAATCATGCCAAGTTAATACAAATCGTCTTGCACATGTCCTCACGTGAACTAGGTGTATAAAACAGAACTGTATCACAGAATAGATAATAACACATAGACGAAATTTTGTGATGGATCCTTTGATGTGGGCGTACTTATTTTCTGATTGGATGCGCGAGGCTTTGGGGAAAAGTGTTGTGTCTAACTGGCTAATGCGTTCTGCAAAATAGTCCCTATTGACTGGGCTGCCGGCTGGCCAATACGTTACAAGGCGCTGATTGGCGAACGGCGTTCCAACCTGTTACTGGCCAGTGACGCCATTATACTGGCGTGTATCGCTGAAGTTCGTGGTATAAGAGGATATTTCACCTCTGTATTCTTAAGTACTCTGTGGCTCCATGCTATTGTTAGATACATACAATTTTAGAGTTATTTAGATACAGGAAAAATCCGCGTTTTAA
>NQII01001616.1:347574-411608 GCA_002778355.1 Clitarchus hookeri
GATATAATTTTCAAGGGGAAAGGTTTTTAGGACGTATGCAAATGACTGTGTAACTAAAATAAATTGTGAGGAGCGTAGCTTTGAATGGTTTTGTACGTTTGGTCGAAATCGGAGTAGTAATATTTTGGTAAAGGTCGTTGCATTTATTCATTTCTTATTTCTGCGGCAGGAAATGGGGGAGAGATCAGTTAGAGGGACAGATGGACGATTATGGCCGATTGCAAGTACATTTTTCTTCGAAAGAGCACCGCCATTGGCCTGGAACGATGCGGGAGAGATCGGGAACTGATCAGCTCTGGTTGCTATGGCATAAAGTTAGGCGCGACACACGTGAAAAAGAAGACAGAAAAGATGTAGCAGGGTGAAAACAGAACTGATTTATACTAGGAGCCTAGTCTGCGATGAAGCGAGACGTATTCAACATGGCTGACATTATTTGTTACTACGGGTACCTGATTTTCGTGAAAATATCCTGACTTGAGGTATACGATGTACACGGTTATTTAACAACTTTTGAAATGAACCTTTGAAAAATGAAACTTGCTCTACCCGCATGTATTTTAACCCATACTCTGACTGATATGCATCCAGTAAAGTTGGTAATGAAGAAGAAAAAGTAGTTCAGTGTGTTGACGCTGAATTACAAGTTATAGGTAAACATTTGTGAATACTGAAATGATTTATTTTGCTTTATGATTTGTTATCGCATAAGCCCTATAAATGTAAGAATTACCAAAATTTTAAAATATTTACTTGTATATCAATGCTACAGTTTGACTTGACCGACACATTAATAAAGTAATCAGGCCCATAAAAGTGCTAATTTTACGTATGGCGGAAGAATATACAATGTGCGTGCATACAAGTGAAGCTTAAGGAGGGGCTTTGAAAGTGCTCAGTTTACCATGAAGAACTTCAATATTTTAAGCGTTTACTTTCAGTTTCAGTTTTCCTTCCAGCATTTGCGCGTATTTGTGAGAAAACACTTTTCTTTCTTTACTGTGCTAATCAAGATTAGGATATCCGATACTGAATGTCCATGAAATGTAAAATGACACTTAAGACACATAAGAGATAGGCCTAAAGTAACAAAATGACGTATGTGGATCGAAGATAAAACGGGACTAGCCATGAAATATTTCTCGAGAAAATAAGGCGTCACTATTCATTACTGCAGCTGGAATGCAGTTAACACTTTTGAAAACAACTCACGGAAAATTTTTCCACCCGTTACTGTTAACTACTGTAAAAAAAAAAAAAAAAAAAAAAAAAAAAAAAANAAAAAAAATCGGTGACATATAAACATAACGTTTCCACCAAGTTATGAGAAAGAGTTCCACGTTTTAGCTTCTTACTAAACTGTAATTTTTAAAATCATATCTAATTACAATAGCCATACTGAGTTACAGTTAGTATGATAGTGACGTACAGTTACATGATCGAATGTATGGGCCAAATGGTTATTACTTAGTTACATTGAATACTTTTTAAATTTTGAATGAAGTTTGTATAACGGGCAGGGGAAAAATAAGCAGCGTTTCCAAAATAGTGTTCAGATGATCATGAAATTAAAGAAAAAAATCTAGGAAGGAGGACAGGCAATTGATAATTAAATATTTCTATTTTATAAAAGCAGTGAGTACAATATATCGTTCCGTTGGATGCTACCTTTTTATCAATGTCATTTTCCATGAAATTATAGTCACTTCGCCGTTAAACTAAAGGTTGTTCACGATAAAGTGACCATTTTTGAAATAAACTTTTAAAAATGTCACTACCCCTACCTACATGTATTTTAACGAGCACAATGTCTGGCATGCGCCCCATATAGGTGTGGTAACGGCGGAGGGAAAGTAGTTCCATGTCTTAACATCGAACTATAAGTGTTAGGAAAACATTTGTTGTTACTAAAATAATTTAATTTTCCATTTTTTAAAGATTTTTCAACTGTACGAATTAACACATATCTAAAAATTTTTTTTAATAGTATTACAGTTTTACGTGACCGACGCAAGAATAAAGTGATCAGGCGCAATTGTTAAAGTTAGATGTTGTGGAAGGATATAATGTAATACAAGAAGTAGATCTTAAATAGGTCTTTCGAAAGCGCTCAGTTTACCGTGAATAGCATATATATATATATATATATATATATATATATATATATATATATATAGTCTTAAGAATCCTTCTGAACGCGTTAGACATATAGCCACCGCTGTAGTTCATTTTGCCGCTAACAAACGGCGCGAATTCCGCAGATATGTAGTAGTGAGGTTTGTGACGTTAACGGTTCAGCGCGGCCGCCTTTTTCGTTTCAGCATTTCAGGAGGTATTACCCGCCGCTGTTAAGGGCAACGCGACGCTGCCTTTTTTTTATTTTTTAGAGTTCCCGGGACTATCCTGGTTTGAAATTCTTATTCGAGGTGGCTGGAAGGGAGCCAGCGAAGGGCGTGATAGTCCGCAGTTTATCCAACCTTCCCTTTCCTCGTGTCATTCGCAGGGTGAAAGCCGCGGGTGCAAGGCTCGGTCGGTTCACGATAAATATTGTGCGATCGTCTGCATAGAACGTATGCATAAAATATATGCTTCATTGTGAGCTTTCTCGCCTTTATGTTTAAACAATTAACACGACTAGAAATTAACTTGATTTTCGCGAAATAGGTTTTGATTGAGTAAATAACATGGTTAAGACGTGTTTTTAATGTGGTAAGGAAAATTAAGACTTAAGTATTCAATTAATTTAAAATCTTCAAGCCGACCTCCTGTGGTGCAGTACGTTGGTACTCCACCAGTCTGGGGTGCGGGAGGTTCTGGGTTCGAATCCCGGATAAGGCATGGATGTTAGTTTAAGTTAGGTCATAAATTAGATTTTAAGCCGTCCCCTGATAAGCCTTCAGGCATAACAGCGGGGGACGTTAATATGCCCAATACGAGACACTAAAATCCGAAAAAAAAAAATACAATTAATTACTTACTATTCTTTTCTCTTGTATTCTTATTACCCGAATGCCTTGCGCATCTTTGACAAGAAAAAAAATCTTTTCCTACACGTCGAAGATGGCCATGAACAGTGATCTAAAAAAAAACACATACATTCACATTGCTACGCACACGTTTTTCATTGTGAACCGAACTTAGCAACCTCCTATTGCACACTAAGCTGCATGCCAGTTGTTCCGTTTCTTCGGTCAGGCGCATTAGTGCGCTACGTACCGTTTCATTTTCCTTTCGGCATTCTTAAACATCATCTGCACGAGGTCTGGAGCACAAATTCTTTATACGATAGCGTATCGGTTAGTGGAGATTTAGATGCACATAGAAGGCCTTTAATATGCGAAGGCGTAAGTATAGAAGACGGGCGTATTTATTGTGTCTTGCAGCGTGATGTACCATTGCTAAGACAATTTAAACGAATTTTGATCCACTGCCCGTCGTAAGTCAATAACGTAACTAAAAAACGACACCACAAACAAATAAGTGCCACTACAGACGACAAAGAATCAGCTATAACAGGAAATTCTTAAAATGCCAACAAGAAAACACAAAAAAAAAAAAAAAAACCCCTGTAAAAACGAACCGCAAACAATTACGATAGAGAGCAACTACAATGAAAACTAATCGGTAATGCAATATCTCAAGTTCAAGTTTAATATGTTAAAATAATGACCGAATAATAGAGTTCGTATTGGGAAAAACTGTATCGCAATAGACAACAATAAATACATAATGTATGGTTAACAACCTAAGAAACGNGAGTTCGTATTGGGAAAAACTGTATCGCAATAGACAACAATAAATACATAATGTATGGTTAACAACCTAAGAAACTTAAATAAAGCACAGGAAATCAGGAGAAAAAAAAACGCAATATTAATACGAAAAACCCCAAACTCACAGAACAAAGCAAAAAAAAAAAATGCATCATAGACAACAAAACCAGACTTGATAAAGTTTCAGGGCTTGAAATTTGCCTCCTAGATGTTTATATTTTACGCGAAGTGAGGTTACGTTGTGCCAGGTTTGTTTGCATCTTGTGGTTTTTCCGTCTTTGTTTGTAACCAACATCATGAAACCAACGCACAGTAGCTGTTCTGTCTTCCAGCGGAATCGTACACGCAATAGGTAGCGGAATATTTCGAGGGTTTTCAGGTCGCCGTATTCATGCAAGCANGAGTTCGTATTGGGAAAAACTGTATCGCAATAGACAACAATAAATACATAATGTATGGTTAACAACCTAAGAAACGTAAATAAAGCACAGGAAATCAGGAGAAAAAAAAACGCAATATTAATACGAAAAACCTCAAACTCACAGAACAAAGCAAAAGAAAAAAAAAACTGAAAAAAAAAAATGCATCATAGACAACAAAACAAGACTTGATAAAGTTTCAGGGCTTGAAATTTGCCTCCTAGATGTTTATATTTTACGCGAAGTGAGGTTACGTTGTGCCAGGTTTGTTTGCATCTTGTGGTTTTTCCGTCTTTGTTTGCAACCAACATCATGAAACCAACGCACAGTAGCTGTTCTATCTTCCAGCGGAATCGTACACGCAATAGGTAGCGGAATATTTCGAGGGTTTTCAGGTCGCCGTATTCATGCAAGCAACGGGACACTACCATAGGCGCTTAGGGTACAAGGTGGGGGCAGTTTTCACCATTTTGAATAAAACTCATTCCTATTGCTGTTTTAGGGCTTACCCGAGCTATTCAAAAATGGATCACTGGACATTTTCATTGATTGGAGAATTCCAGTGAGGGGCTTCCAGAGAACGCGTTTAACCATCATTCTCCAGTCCCCCCTTACCAATAAGATAGGAGGTGTCTATTTCATTGCTGTTCTTTCCCATTCAGACCTCCTTGCGCTTTGGATCTTATAGCGCACAACCTTGTAGCCATTAAATGGCTTTGTGTGGTCGAAGTATCTGCAACCGTAAGTATTTATATCATCCTTCTTGCAACTTTCCAAATCCAATTACTCACCTCTTCTTTCATTGTTTATTTTCATTAGCTTTGTAAGATATTCCGTATCTCTTGTGATATTATTACTTGCAAGAAGCATTCTCTCCTTGTATTCTGGATATGGAAAGATAATGTGCTGACCGCCTTTCATGTTCCTTATAATTATTGCCATTGCTGCAGAATACAGGTTGATGTCCTCGAGCTTCACCACTCTCAATTTTAGCTCGAACTATCGTTCATGGCCTCGACATCTTCGACAGCGATTTTCTGTTTTGGTAAATGCACATACACAGACTCTTCCGTCGGTGCTACTGTAGCCGGTTCTTCTTCCAGATTGAAGACTGGTTGACCATCTTCCTGACTGACTTGATTCCATAGCTCTTCAGAGGATCTCACAGGAAGTCCAGATTTCGGAGCCTGGGCAGGCTCACCTGATCCCTTTCAATGATGTTGATGTTATGGTCCCCATTACTTGTGTTTCTGCATTTAATCTGGTGTTCTCTTTGATNTGATCCCTTTCAATGATGTTGATGTTATGGTCCCCATTACTTGTGTTTCTGCATTTAATCTGGTGTTCTCTTTGATGACTTCTATTCCTCTCCAGTTTTCGCCTTTGATAGCTCGTGCAGTTCTCGTACATTCTGGCCACCCTTTCACTAATGTAGATGACCGGTCACCAGAAGATGAATTTGCCATCTACTGTTCGTATCACTATTGTTGCTTGCATCACCAATCACTGTTACTTGAAGAATCCGCACTGTGTAGTTCCCCGGCCGCTTGTTGGATCTGATCTTCCATGAATACATCGAGCTCCTCAAGTCTTCTTCCCACTTTGTAGGCGAAGTTCTCGAGAATCCACGCAGAGCTGCTCCATTTCATGGCCATGTGCCGGTCAATTAACTCTTTAGCATATTCTGCAAGCTGTTTCTGTGTGGTAGTCCTCAGATCTTCTATTTTCCCACATTCATACAACATGTGCTGCACTGAGTCGTTCACTTGACATATTTTGCACAGTGGTGAGTCTACCAAACCTAACTGATATAACTTGTGCTTATAGTTACCATGTCCTGTCATCAGTTTGGAGAGATAGTGAGTTATCCCTACCTACGTTTTCTTATACCATTCCCGTACACCAGGAAACCCCCGATATAACTCTCTCCCTTTATCCGAGTTGTCCCATCTATCTTGCCAGTTCCTGAAGGATCTGTCTCGATATTCCTTCTTCTGCAGTAGTGTAGGTCTTCTTCCATGGAACTCCTCGAGCATCTCGCCTTTCCCTCTCATCAATATGTTAATTCGCAATACTGATGCAGAAACTGTAAGTGTCTCAGTTGACACCGTTCTCTATGCCTTTGTGACTGTTAGAAGAACGGCTCTTTGTGAATTGTTAAGATATCTTTGAACCATTACTTTGGATGATCTGACGTACCACACAGATGTGGCATATGCCATTATGGCCTGGAAGACCACCTTGTGTATCATTAACATTGTCCCAGAATGCAAGACTAGGTGCACTGGAACTGCGGCTCTCATTCTGGAAAAGAGCATCACTGCTTTACTGCAAACATATTTTATGTGGATCATGAATGTCAGTCCACTGTCCAGTATGGTACACAGATATTTATACTCTGTACCAAATCCCATAGGTCTCCCATGAAATCTTACTGTTGGCCATATTCTGCTGAGGTCTCCTTTAAG
The DNA here is from genome assembly GCA_002778355.1 of Clitarchus hookeri. NCBI lineage: Eukaryota > Metazoa > Arthropoda > Insecta > Phasmatodea > Phasmatidae > Clitarchus > Clitarchus hookeri. The sequence continues at coordinate 354,235 of NQII01001616.1, forward strand.
CATCATTTAGACTGTCTTCTCAACGAAAAACTGCATCTTCATAGATGTAGACCATCGCTGGATTCCCCTCATGATTGTTACTGNACATTGTCCCAGAATGCAAGACTAGGTGCACTGGAACTGCGGCTCTCATTCTGGAAAAGAGCATCACTGCTTTACGGCAAACATATTTTATGTGGATCATGAATGTCAGTCCACTGTCCAGTATGGTACACAGATATTTATACTCTGTACCAAATCCCATAGGTCTCCCATGAAATCTTACTGTTGGCCATATTCTGCTGAGGTCTCCTTTAAGCATCATGTAGACTGTCTTCTCAACGAAAAACTGCATCTTCATAGATGTAGACCATCGCTGGATTCCCCTCATGATTGTTACTGNTAGACTGTCTTCTCAACGAAAAACTGCATCTTCATAGATGTAGACCATCGCTGGATTCCCCTCATGATTGTTACTGCCTTGTCCTCTATTTGTTACCTTGAGTTGGCCATTACCAATATTAAACCATCATCAGCATACTTGTAGGTGCAGCAGCCATCAGGAAGATCTTTCTCTAGTAGACCATCGCATACTAAATTCCAAAGAAAAGGACCCAGTACAGATCCTTGTGGTCAACCCTTCGACAAGAACTTCTCTTATTGTGTGTCTTCTGTGAGATAAACACAGGACCTATCCCTGAGATATTCCACCATTGCCTTATAGAGATTTACTGGACAATCCCTCCATTTCAATTCTCACAGAATTTCTGACCACCACGTATTATCAAATGCACGTGCTATATCTAGGAAAATTCCCATAGCATATACACAATCTGCAGATCTGATCTGAGATACCACGTCTAGTACAGCTAGCTCTGTACTTTTACCTCTACGAAAACCATATTGCGTATTACTGATGCCTCCCATGCTGTACAAAGACTGCATCAATCTTATGTTGTCCAGCTTTTCATACACCTTTCCCAATACTGGTAAAAGCATAAGTGGTCTGTAGGACTTTATATTTTTCGTATCTTTCCTGGAGCCTTTGTACAAAATCCTTAGTCTACCATATTTCCCTATTTTTGGGGACTTTCCTTCCCTTAGCTGGTTGTTATAATTAGGGACACCCGATGCAACGATAAATAGTTCCACTAGTACTCCTTTATCGTCTGTTTCTAGCGAGTACCACATTTGGGACTTAGCATTTAAATCAGCTGCAATTACCATTTCAGTGTTGAGTAGTCTGTCCAGGATTTTATCGCATACTTCAAGATGTTCTTCGGTGCTCTCGGCAAACTGGAAGTATGAAGACACCAGGTATATTTGCTTGTTCTCCACCCTTAGTTGTGCTTCTAAGTCATACTTGTACGCAGTTTCCTCGGCTAGATTCCAGCCTTGAGATTTTCACCACTAGTAAGTAATACACCTGTGCAATCCCATAACCTTTCCGTGTAGTACATAAGGTTCCTGGAACAAGAGCACTTCAATACCCAGCTCTTCTGCCAATTTCACAATTTTTGCAGTGATTACTGCTAATCCCTGGAGAGTAATCTGTCCAGAGATTACATTCTCAACAACTCTGACATAAGCTGGAAATTCTCTCGAATCCACTCTGTAATCGTACTCCTTATTTTCCCATTTACAGTTCGAACAGTTAGTGACACCCTTGTGCTTACACTCTTTATGAGAGTCCCTCTTCAGTACAGATCGAGCATGTTTCTTTGCCTTTGCATCTTGTGGCCAGGTGTCCATACTTCTGTCACTTGTAGAACCTTAAGCATTCTATGAAGTCCTTAATTCTACAGCAGGCAAACCCAATATATATTTTACCATGTTCTATGATAGTTGTCCTTAACTGTGCAGAGCATTCAAATACAATGTGTACTATGTTCACTTTCCTGTCACCTTTTCTCATCCATGGAACCATTGTTCTCTTGAGAGTATCCAAGCTCATGTCAGAGTCCTTGAAGTTCTGGGCGTGAATTGTCTCGTGCAGTTCGCTCATGGAATAGGGTGTGGGAAAGGAATGGAAAGGAATCGGCCATGGGCTTTGTTAAGGACCGTTCCCAGCATTCGCTTGGAGTGATTTCGGGAAAACATGGAAAACAGAAATCCGGATGGCCAGACCGGGAATCGAACTCAAGTTCCCCCGAATGCGAGTCAATTGAGTTGCCACTGCGTCGCCCCGCTCGGTCCAGCGCCAACGGGATACGGGAAACGTCAACAAAATAGAACATGGTTCTGTACATGGATGACGTGTGCATACGATACAGTTTGAAGGGGATGTCCTTGTTTATATCGAAGAGGCACCATCCACCAGCACCCGATCCATTCCCCACGCAATGGATGCCAGCCAAATTTTCCGCGAGCAACCACTGCGTCCTTATCACCTGCATACGGTACAAGTGGCAAGTCCGGACGAATATTCTCGTCGGCTACAATTCGTTCTGTAGTAGCTACAACAGTACAATATGCAGACATGTTTCTCTACCTCCATACTGTGGACGGACGAGGCGTGCTTTAGACGCGACGGTATTTCAATCGCCAGGAATAACCACGTGTGGGCGAAAGGTAACCCACACAGTATCCGCATACCCACGAAGTCACCAGCAGTAGTTTTCTGTGAACATGTGAGCGGGCATTGTGCAAGACCATATCATTGGGCCATTTTGTCTACCTTTATAACTTAANAGTTTTCTGTGAACATGTGAGCGGGCATTGTGCAAGACCATATCATTGGGCCATTTTGTCTACCTTTATAACTTAACACTGCTGTTTTACCGTCGGTTTTTTTGAGTACACACTACCGCAGCTGCTGGAGGAAGTTCCACATGACGTGCCAATGCATTTGTGGTTTCACAATGACTGCGCCCCAGCACATTTTGGCCGGGATGTGCGAGCATTTCTGGATGCGGCATATTGTGACCACTGGATTGTTGGAGGTGGACCCATTGATTGGCCAGCATGTTCGCCTGACATGACGCATTTCAATTATTTTCATTTGAGGACATGTTAAATCATAAGTGTACGAAACGCCCATTGACAGTGAAGATGACCTGCTGGCGAGAATCGCTAATGTATTTGACACCACCCGCCACATGCCAAGGGCATTTGGGAGAGTTAGGCGGTTCCTACAGTGACACTGTGACCTGTGCGTTGAAGTTGATGGTCGGCACTTTGAAGAACTCATATTAGGACTGGGAACCTTTACTGATGTGTTGCTTAATGCACTGTAATTGTCCGTATGTTATCAAATGTGAGTGATAAGATTTGGGTGGCTCTTAAAATTGACATATTGAGAGCCAATGAGGATGAAGAGAGGTGAGTATGGAGCAGTGCTGGAATGCAAGGGCGGGGGAAAGGGAGATCTCCGAGAAAAACCGTCATCCAGCGGCACCATCCGGCACGATGCCCACATGCGAAATCCGAGGTGACCCCTCCGGGAATCGAACCTGGATTGCCATGGTGGGAGGCAAGCAGCCTAACCGATACACTACTGCCACCCCCTTAGGTTATTAAAGGCTCGCGCATGTTCATTTACGAGTGTGTAAAGGTAGCTTTCCCGGGCATACCTTTCCAGCCATACTATCATTGTCAGTGTAGGTTCCTTTATCCGAAAGCACACGTGCCAACACGCCAGGTATGTGGCAATGTTATGCCGGCACTGAGGGATGCGGTGTGATCTTCAAACAAATTATTATCATGACATTGTGGCAATTTGTAATTTACTAATAAAACCTACGTATCACACAAACAATGCCTGTGTAATACATTTGGAGACCAGCAACATGTGTTCTGCCACGCTCCACCCGATCACACTATGTGTGATGCTTGTTGCGTGCGTACCAGATACAGTAACGCAATGGTTGCGACCTTTAATACGCGAATTCCTCGCAAATGGTGGTGTTTAGCGTGATAACACAACACTATCTTTTTCGTTAATTTTGACGCGCTCTTCAATAATCTGTCATTAAAAAAACCTGATTAAGCTTCGGCATTACAGAAATTTATGTGACAATAGTGTTGCAAACCNTCAATAATCTGTCATTAAAAAAACCTGATTAAGCTTCGGCATTACAGAAATTTATGTGACAATAGTGTTGCAAACGTTTATTACACTATTAGTTTTGCTGTTGTTGCTTCTATTCGTTCAACTACCCATTATCCTGGAAGCCATGGTTCCATTTAAAATACTTTCTGTAAAATTTACAATAAACATGTGTTTCAGCTCCACTTTCATGGGCGCGTACCACTATTACGAAGCNAAATACTTTCTGTAAAATTTACAATAAACATGTGTTTCAGCTCCACTTTCATGGGCGCGTACCACTATTACGAAGCAGCGTAGACCATATGTTGCATTACATATTTTCGAAGTAAATTTTTCATATGGAATATGCAGGCGGAGCTTGTCTGTCTTTTCAGACTCGTCCTGTATATAATAAAATGAATGTGTGTATGATCGCAGAATATGCGAGACTTGACCTCTCCATTTGGAGACACGAGGTCGCCATCTATGGACACTACTACCCCTGTGTGTGTGTGTCNATGCGAGACTTGACCTCTCCATTTGGAGACACGAGGTCGCCATCTATGGACACTACTACCCCTGTGTGTGTGTGTCGATACGAGTTAGTGGCGAGGGAGATGACTACTTTTTTTTTTGTGCAGTCTCCCAGTGGAGAGNTGTGTGTGTGTGTCGATACGAGTTAGTGGCGAGGGAGATGACTACTTTTTTTTTTGTGCAGTCTCCCAGTGGAGAGCGAGCGAGTAGCCTGAATTTCCGTGACATAGACGGATCGCCTCTACCAGAACCGCGAACACGACAACGAGGGTGGTTTCGCTGCGGTCGCAGGCCTTCGACACACATTTCAGCCGCGCACGGTCGCAGCCCCGCCTCCCTAACCGCAGAGGGGAGGCCCTGCTGTGAATATTTGCCGACGTTTCAACCACTCATGCGTGGAATGAGACTGTCCGCGCACCAACCCATTTGGTTGCACACAGCGGCATTGAAGTTCCGAAGCTAGCGCGCGTCGTGCTTGCAGACAGACCCTTTCGGTATTCAGCTGTTTTAAATATTGCGAGATTTAGTTAGGTTTTGAACTCAGTCGAGCACAAAAAATTTTGCTGACATAGTTGAATTTCCAAGGTGTTGAATTTGTAGATGCTGAAAAAATACCATTTTTAAAATAGTATTCATAAATAGACGTAAAGGTCTCTCATTTTCCATTTCAAGTGTACCTTGTGTCTGTTTTGCAGGTTATTCTTTCAATTTCAAACAAATGTATTCTCTTATGCATAAACCATTAACATCACATATATTTCTATGCGTCACGNTTATTCTTTCAATTTCAAACAAATGTATTCTCTTATGCATAAACCATTAACATCACATATATTTCTATGCGTCACATAAACTTTTATACATCATCAATTAGCTCAGAACACAATGCAGGCTCACATAATTTTATGGCTCACTCAATCAAAGTTACCTTATTAGTCGAGCTAGCAAAAAGGAGGGCCATATAAATTGCTTGCGGCAATGGTGCCAATATATGTTTTGCAGCAGGCGAAGGAACACGATCTTTACAAGCATTGTAGTGTATTTTTAAAGTATCGCTTCTACCAAACGTTGCACCACACATATCAAAATTTAGTATTCTGAATGTCGATTTCATTGAAAATTAGCTCTTTCCATGGCGTCGTGCATTGCAAATTTTACTGAAAGTCTTGTTTCAGTTTTCCAAGTAATTTATGAGCAATCGTTGAAGATTTACATGTAGTTGTACACAACATACTCGATTTCACATCGTCAGTGGTGTACATTGTCTTCGAGCATTCGCAAGTTCATACACATGTACTACTGCACAGTGCTGACTCCGCAGTGCTAATTCCACAGTTCTGGCTCCGCAGTGCTGACACCGCAGTGGTGACATCACAATGATCACACCGCAGTGCTGACCCCGCAGTGCTGACTCCGCAGTGCTGACTCCACAGTGCTGACACCACAGGACTGGAACAGAAATGCTGACTCCACAGTGCTGATACACCAATGTTGACTCCACAGAGCTGACACAGCAATGGTCACACCTAAGAGTGGACACCGCAGTGCTGACTACACAGTGCTGTTACCACAGTGCTTACATTGCAATGCTGACACCACAGTGCATGACTCCGCAGTGATGACACCACAGTACTTACTTCGCAGTGCTGACACCACAATGTTGACAATGCATCCCGAATCCTGTGCCAGAAAAGTAGAATGCTTATAGCGAGTTTGAGCCATAGCATCTGGCATGTTGGATCTNTTATTCTTTCAATTTCAAACAAATGTATTCTCTTATGCATAAACCATTAACATCACATATATTTCTATGCGTCACGTAAACTTTTCTTACATCATCAATTAGCTCAGAACACAATGCAGGCTCACATAATTTTATGGCTCACTCAATAAAAGTTACCTTATTAGTCGAGCTAGCAAAAAGGAGGGCCATATAAATTGCTTGCGGCAATGGTGCCAATATATGTTTTGCAGCAGGCGAAGGAACACGATCTTTACAAGCATTGTAGTGTATTTTTAAAGTATCGCTTCTACCAAACGTTGCACCACACATATCAAAATTTAGTATTCTGAATGTCGATTTCATTGAAAATTAGCTCTTTCCATGGCGTCGTGCATTGCAAATTTTACTGAAAGTCTTGTTTCAGTTTTCCAAGTAATTTATGAGCAATCGTTGAAGATTTACATGTAGTTGTACACAACATACTCGATTTCACATCGTCAGTGATTCCACAGTTCTGGCTCCGCAGTGCTGACCCCGCAGTGCTGATACACCAATGTTGACAGTGCATCCCGAATCCTGTGCCAGAAAAGTAGAATGCTTATAGCGAGTTTGAGCCATAGCATCTGGCATGTTGGATCTNTGCATCCCGAATCCTGTGCCAGAAAAGTAGAATGCTTATAGCGAGTTTGAGCCATAGCATCTGGCATGTTGGATCTGGATCCGCCACCATCTTAGTAAAAGCAGCTGGCGACCATGTTGGTCTATGCAGTCCACCATATTTGTAGGTGTTACAGCCAACCTACGCTATCTTGGTAGACATCACATCCAGGGCAGCTATGCTGGATGTTAGTCCCCCGACATCCCCACAAACGATTTTAATAAAAAATTATTTAAATAAAAATATTTAAAAAAATTATAATGATAAATAAAAAGTATAAGAAATAAACACCCACCATACATCCCCTCACCGACACACTCCATGCCACTCCTAACCCCTTCAACACCCCAGTGACCCTTAACCTTGATCCATGACCTTGATCAATGACCTTAACATTGACCCCTGCCATTGGCCAATGACCGTGGCATATCACCTTGACACATGACCTTGAAAATGATCTTGATGCTGAACCACAGACTTGCCCTTGAACCCTGGCCTTGACCTATGATATTGACCTTGACCCATGACATTGAAATTGAAACATGATTTGACCTTGATCCCTGTGACATTTAAATTAAAAATCGAAAGAACTCGTGTTACCTGACCCCACAAAACTTACACACACACACCCCGTTTCACCAAAATTAATCATTGGCCGTATATAACAGAAATGATCCCTCCACCCATGCCAATCAATGGTATATGCCCATTGGCCGCTACATTACGACTTCAACACATATTTGGCCAGTATTGGACACTATAGAAAGTGCTTGTTCTTTCTTTTTTTAGCACAAATCACCACACAGCTCCCATGTCGTGCATTTTCAAACTTTTTTTTGGCGACTCCAAGGATAAAGTATTTATTGATAATGTTTCAATTGTGGAAAATCGGGAAATATATTTAAAAATTCTAAAAATAGAGGAACATACAACATTAACCTCACACTCATACCACCAACTTCACCTCGTTCCCTCCTCACTCACACCTCTTCCTATGACAAAAATCGTTTTTTTTTTTTTTTTTTTTCGCAAAACACCTACAAAAATTCTAAACATTATGGAACATAAAATGATAAACTCACACTCATCCCATTACCCTCACCTCACATACTCTCCACCACCACCCCCTCCCAGTCATAAAAAATAGAGAAAAATCGCAGAAACAGAAAGAAACTAATAAAAGTTTAAGAAAATATTACATCACGGACTCCGAAACCCATGTTGGATGTTGGTGACATTGATATTCAACCAAATGACATTGAACTCTCGAAATCAATAAACATTCGTCAAAAATACAAAAATGTAAAAAAAAAAACATTATCCAGTAAAAAATTACATACATAATACAAAAAACCAAGTTGGATGTGTGGGACCCTAAAAGTTTTATTCTCGTAAAGATGGCAGAGCACAGTCACTCCCTGGTACAGCGATCAGCAGACATCTGAACCCCCGCCGGTTTATTTCATTGGCTATATAACCGATCACTCTTAAGACCCACAAAGCGAACTATTGACTTCATGTCGCTCTACTTCCCTCGCCATTTACTTACCATAGCTCAGCCACCACAAAAATTTATGCATGTCACAATTTATTCAACCGACTCACTCAACCCACCCCCCAACAACTCGTAATAGCTCGTCCCCTCACCATCCACCCTCGCCATCAACCAACCACACGATTATACACCCCTCTTCCTTTCACTAAACGAAACCCCAACCCATTCCTGAAGAGACGTAACTCTACACAAGACTGGCTCTTGCCAAGACCAATTCCTGCAAAAATGGCTAGAACAGTGGTTAAGACCAACCCACCATAACACGCAGCTATACCAAGAGTCAATCACAATCAATCTCGAAAAAGTCGAATAATTTGAATGACCATTCCAACTAACCAGTTGCCAAACATTCCTGAAAAATATTCCTAAGTTCATTTGTTCACCTTATAGAACTCTGGCGATTTATTAATCGACCCAAGGAAGGCATAATACTTTAGGTCCTAACATTACCCCTCCTCCTGCACAAACTCGCATTGATTTTTCTGAAACTGAGTCTCGAAATTGATTGTACTCGGCACTGAATTAATAAGTCTTTCAGAGAATCAGAATGGTCTGAATATGAAATTACACTCACATAACTATGTTTATATAAATTTAATTTATTTACTTATATACATTCTATGATTATAATTATTACTTACATGCTATCATCCTAATTATTATTACATTCGATCTTTATATTTCTCAGATGTTTGCAGATCATGGATAGTAGCCAACAACGTCTCATATGATATAACACCGATCCTTCATTTCCCTTATGATAAAAGATATATCGTTAATGTGCGAGAAATTTCCTTCTTGTTGCAAAGCGATCAAATGTCTGAGTCTATCAACATGTTCATTCGGATCTTCGGTAAACATATAGTCAAAATTCTCAGCGACTTCTGCCTTCTTCATTTTGCTTATTGCAGCAAATAAAAAAGCGTTTTGACGCCTTCGGATTTTTCACACCACTTGTCGAAGGAAACTCGTTGGTGAAATGTGTGAAAGCGGTGGAGATTCATCATCTTTCTGATCAGATTCATCATCAACACTATCTTCATAGTCATTATCATCAATGTGTTCTTCATGATCGTCCTCACCTCCTGTTTCATCCTCAATGTCAAGTTTTCTTTTCTTTCTAGTAGTCGCATGGTCCTCATCAATATTTAGAGTCTACGAACGTTTATTTCGAAGTACGTAGACTTCCAGCGTAAGACTTGCAGTGCACATTTCACACAAACCGACTATACTGCATTCATTCCGTCTTTAGCATTAACTGTCTCATTATTATCACCTGACGAATCGGTGCCCACCAATGCATCATTGGGTATTGGCGACATCACTTGCCGGCTTCCAGTAAACGAACTCTTGCAGATCTCGATGTGTTCCTTCAATGTTTCACCTTGCATAAACTGCATGGTACCAATGTCATAATGCTTCATCGCGCGAAAAGGACTATTAGTACAGGTTGTCATGGTGTGATCAGGCTTTAGCTGAACGGCTCGCCTGATCACACCTTCAAACATTAAACCTGGAAACGAGCAGGATTGCAACACCACAATTTGGTCGTCGACTCTTGCGAAAGAAGACAGTTGCATAAATCCTCTGCACCCGTCACTGAGCGTGGCCGGAGAACCACGCACTTGATATAGGCCGGCGTAAAAACCCGAAATAGCATATTTTAGTCTTTTGTCCTTTAGGGGCCGACCCGACCAGCGAAGCAGACCAGGAAGGTGGGTGTGTCCGGCTGTCGTTAACCGTCTCGTAGAATCAGCCTACGGCAACATTAACAAGGTGATGACTTTCCAGTTATGTTTAAATAAAATGGCGTGAATTAAATGTAATTAATAATCATCTTGGTATTCGATTTAAAGCTCCCCCAATCAATAGTAATTTAAATAGCAACTGTATAATCTTCATGTAATAAAATTAATCTTATACTGTTGTGCTCTACCGAATCATGAGTCATTATTGAGCTACGCCCCCAGCAACTTTAACGCACGAATGGCTTAAAAGCTAGTTCGTAACAATGGCGGAGGCTTGGTTCCTCCCTACCCTCTCGCTGCCTTGCATCAGCTTCCCTACCATCCACCCCCATTTCAATAAATTCCCCACCCTCCCACGCTAATATCGGTATTAATAATAGAACAATTTCAGCCCCGTCCGCTTTTAGCCTTGAAACATTGAAGAAGCAGTACCATTCAAATAATGTCATTATATCTACTTTTAAAATGAATTAGGTTTAAATAATAATTCACCTTTTAAACCCCAATATCTAAACACTTAAAGCAATTATTTGAAAACTAAATAATAAATCTGTATTCAAATATAAAGAATTTCAATGTGAACCGCATGTCCCTAGTTGCGTATATTCACATGTAAACACTTTATCTCAGCTATAACAAGCTAGTAATATAAAGAAAATGTAGATCACCTGTGTGCGCTGGATATAGTTATTTGCAATTTAACTATTACTGTAATAGTAATTCGTAATACTGTAAGCATTTTCATTAAATTAACTTTCAACTCATGCTAATTTAATGAACTCAATGCAGTACACCATATTGTACGTAGTTAGCTGTGTGCAGATAAAATAAATAAATATTTTATTCAACTTTCCCTTTAGTATACATACTATATATTTAAGAAACTTCTCATATCATGCTTAGGAATAAGGTATGCCAGTTAACTATGACAATTTAGTATTCTGTCATAAAGCCTGTATTACGGTATGGGTTGCCATGAGGCAGGACGATATATCGTTGACCCTAGGAGACACATTCCTTCGTCAGCACTTCGTCGCGGCACGAGCGTCGCTGTGGTGCGAAACAGAGTGCTAGCGCATGCCACGCAGTTTCTTCTCGCCACACCCGCTGTTAAACTTATGTTCATTGTTCTTGTTTAAATTTCACATACTATCAATATTTTCACCTATTTCCCACAAGCCTGTGCTATAAGAAAACGGCGAGAATGAATTCTGTTGGGTTTATGCATTTCTGTGATCCGAGGACTTAGCCAATTCTCGTGGCTTTCGGACGTGCTAGCGACACGCCATGCCAGTCATACTGCATTCTTTGATGCGCAGATTGCTGGACCTGACGTGAGAAGGATTAATTGTGTGCAATGTTAAGGGTATTTAACGAAATGGGAATAGTGCCCAAGACACACCCACTTCGACTGTGTTTGTCCGTTAACGGTTTACCCACATCCACCCAATTGTAAGCAGTACTTACCCAGGAGATCAAACCTTTCGTTTCGCGTGAGACGGGGAGCAATCTTTGGGCCTTTGGCGGAATTATGACCCGACTAGAGGGGCCTGTTTTCTTTGCTCTACTAGCCTTGAAAGAGTTCAGGCAGTAGGGGCGCAATTTAATTTTTGCTGTTGGTCTTTCCTCTACTACAGAGTACTTTAAAAGTATACCACGAGGTATACTTTCGTTTTTGACCTCCAGGGAGTAAGTCATTGAGTGCAGATTTCCCCAAACCCTGTATGACACCCCTTTGTGTGGAAGTAGAGGTGTAATTATTATGTGTTAAATTATTTATATGTTCTTTTCCTCTCTACTATATTATATTTGCATAATAAGTGTCGTTATGTTATACTTGTACTATGTGTTGATGTCCCTCGGCTTTGTTAACATGCTATGCATTCTGCTCCTCTTCATTCCAATCTTAACTTTAATATAATCAATGTAATTATATTATACTTATGCTATGTGTTGGTGTCCAGCATCCATATTAACATTTTAATAACTATGAGTTTATCCATGCACACTGCTAAATACAATAATTTATTTTCAGAAAAAGAAAAAAAAACCTGTATGAAAATAGGCATTAACTAAGAACTGGATTTACAAGCGTAACGTAACTATAAAAAAAATTGTAATATAAGGTGGTATTCCTATACCACCCGAGAGCACAATTGACGACAGTTTAAAANAACATTTTAATAACTATGAGTTTATCCATGCACACTGCTAAATACAATAATTTATTTTCAGAAAAAGAAAAAAAACCTGTATGAAAATAGGCATTAACTAAGAACTGGATTTACAAGCGTAGCGTAACTATAAAAAAAATTGTAATATAAGGTGGTATTCCTATACCACCCGAGAGCACAATTGACGACAGTTTAAAANCGTAACTATAAAAAAAATTGTAATATAAGGTGGTATTCCTATACCACCCGAGAGCACAATTGACGACAGTTTAAAAATAAATGAGCTATAACTCATGTTTAAATATATCAGCTTCCAAGGTCGGACACACCCAGCAATATAACACATCCAGAAATATATTGCTACCATAAGTTAATTTTAGTAAATTTTAGAGCCCTCTTCATTTATTTAAGGAACATTTTTATATAAGATGTTTTGACAAACTGTGCAGGCAATCTGCTAATACATTTCATTGTAAGTTTCAGAACAACGGTACAGCAAGATGTATGTTCAACAGAAACCAGCAGTGATTGCACACCCCCCTCAATCAAAGTTCTTCCGGAGGTCGGCGCACTCAACGCCCACGTGAACACCAGTCCTGACGTCTCGCGCAACAACCTCAACACCGCGCTCACAGCCGTCAGCACTACCACCGCTTAACCCAGCTCATCCTGCAGGTAACAGTAACACATAACAAAATTTACTTAAAAAAAAAGTTTATGATTGCATAACAACAGAAAAAATAGCAATTGTTAATAGGAGGCATTCGAAAGATATTTTTGAAAAGTACTATTTATAATAAAAAGAAAATTTTTAATCAATTTTAAGATACAAAAGAATTTGAAGGAAGAAAAGCAATACTTCACTGCTTGTAACAAACAAAAAATGTATTTTATTTAATGTATCTACTCAATTAACAACTTATATATAAATTCATAAATTGTAGGAATTGCCATCATAAAATAGAGACGTATCATTTATAATACTTTATATCGCTGTACGTTAAAATTAAAAATTTTATAGAAAACCAATAATTTGTACAATTTACTACATTCAATAAATATTATTACATGTTATTGACACATATTCCTTATATAATAAGTAACATTTATTACTCCAACATTTTGTTTTCTTATNTGTTATTGACACATATTCCTTATATAATAAGTAACATTTATTACTCCAACATTTTGTTTTCTTATATTTTAAATAGTTATGTAAATGTTACTTTAAGTATCTTTTCCATTTCCCACTTAAGTATTGAAACGTAGTAGAAATGCAGCTGCACGATTTTTATTAATTTTGTGAAAGGTCCAATAATTAATTAAATAATATTCTACGTTTCGATACCATCCCTTCATTGTCATAACCCCGTGACGTCACGTACCGTTTAGTATGTAACAATTCTCTTAAAACATCACTATTATGTCAGTGATCTAACATGCATTCATTTTACAGCATGTGTATTTTCTGTACAACTACACATAATAATTGTTGTAACGGGGAAAGCAGGTAACTTACCAAATTAAAATTCTGTAAATTTTAAAATATTGTCTTATATTTTTATTGTGATTATTGATTCATATCTTTTCCTTCATTCTTTACCAGCCTTGATGTTATTAACGAGCCACGCCAAGTAGTGCTGAGGGACTCACGAACTATAGAAAGGCTGACGCGTTCGCGATCCGCCTGCAGGGCGTCTGCCACGCTCGCGTGGAAGGCAATTTGAACACCCAGCGGAAATGCAAGTTCAAGAACCTCAAGGCCACTGTCAAACACAGCCCAGCGTTTTATCGGCCCACCTTGCCCGAGGACTGCACGAAGGCAACTGGCAGTTCCTTATACCTAAATTATCCATATACTTGAATTCCTTTCAAGTATGTTTCCTAACGTAGCGAAGAGGACTTCAACCAGATCCATAATCCTGCTGCCACAACATGAACCCCGCAACTCCCAGTCATCTCCATAATCCACATGGACTCTAGGGCGAGATGAGGGCATCTCGCTAGTAAACATTGGGGGAGATGTTATGGTGTGATCAGGCCTTAGCTGAACGGCTTGCCTTATCACATCTTCAAACATTAAACCTAGAAAAGAGTGGGATTGCAACACCACCATTTGGTCGTCAACCCTTGCGAAAGAAGACAGTTGCAGAAATCCCCTGCACCGGTCACTGAGCGGGGTCACAGAACCACGCGCTTGATATAGGCCGGCGTAACACCCGAATCTGCATCTTTTAGTCTTTTGTCCTTTGGGCGTCGACCCGACCAGCGAAGCAGACCAGGAAGATGGGTGTGTCCGGCCGTCATTAACAGTCTCGTAGAATCAGCCTACGGCAACATTAACAAGGTGATGACTTTCCAGTTAGGTTTAAATAAAATGGCGTGAATTAAATGTAATGAATAATCATCTTGGTATTCAATTTAAAGCTCCCTCGATCAATAGTCATTTAAATAGCTACTGTATAATTTTCGTGTAATAAAACTCATCTTATACTGCTGTGCTCTACCGAATCATGAGTCATTATTGAGCTATGCCCCTATCAACTTTCAAGTACGAATTAGCTGGAAAGCTAGATCGTAACAAGGTAGTTATCTCCTGTCGCCTAGCATGACAGCTTTTGCTGAAGATCTATCCACAGTAGTAACACGAATTTCCATGTAATTTTTCAGCAGTTGGAGAAGGTACATCCACAGAGGTAAGCTCTATAGTAGGCTTCATACAATTATTGGCTTGCATAATATTCATGAATAAACTGATGTTCTTTCTACAGCAGGAGCTTGTGTACCTACTTTGCTTAGATACTGCTCTATATATAAACTTACTAACATACTTCATCAGTGAGATTTAAGCATTTTTATGCATTCATTCAACCAGACAGTTTATCTATTTCCTTGATCAAATTATCATGCAGTTACATCTTCAACAGTTTCTTCCAGACAAGTTATTTGCTCAGCTTGAACCGGTTTTCCACAAAGGACCCATCCTGCTCCACACACGACCCCTCATGCTGCACAGATGACCCTTAAAAGACCCTCAAATGACACCTCATGTTCCACAAATGACCACTCCTGCTCTGCAAATGACTCCTTTTGTGTGTCGTATCCTTCTATCACTCACAACTTTAATGTGGTGTTATGAGCACTCGTCTACCAATGGAAAGATCTTCATATAGAATGATAATAACATCTTAAGCATAAAAATGCATGGATAGTTGACTGTATACGAAATATTAATTCTGTCAAGTACAAATTTTACTACAGTTGGTGAACAAATGTAATTTCTATACATATAGGTAGGGAAAATACGAAGGATTGATCGAAGGATCGATCAAAAGATTGAGATTAATCGAAGAATTGGGATTGATCCAAGGGTTGAGATTGATCGAATGTTTGGGATTGATCCAAGTATTAGGATTGTGGAGCGATTGTGGAGCGGATTGCGAAAGATTAGTGTGATTTGATGTGGATTGGTGTGCGGATTGGCGTGGATTGGTCAGTAGATTGGGATTGTTCGAAGGGTTGGGATTAATCGAAGGGTTGGGATTAATCGAAGGGTTGGCATTATTCCAAGAATTGGGATTAATCCAAGGATTGGGATTGTGGAGCGGATTGTGGAGCACATGCTGCATGTGGAGCGATCGTGTAGTTGACTGCGAAGGATTTGTGTGGATTGGTGTGTGGATTATGCCACTGATTGCGGTGTTGACTGGTGGAAATATTGTGAAATTGATTGAAATATTGATGAAAAAACAAGTATTTATTTTAATAGCAAAAATATTTTTTGGATTTTATAACAGTCAAGTTCATAGCTGTGAGCTCAAGGTGAAGGTCATCCAGATCTAACATGTTGGTCGGAGTCTTCAGTGCCACCAAGGTGTTGAAAATGTAAACAGATGATAAACAATAAACCCAATATGGTCAGTGGAGTACATTCGTCAG
The DNA here is from genome assembly GCA_002778355.1 of Clitarchus hookeri. Taxonomy (NCBI): domain Eukaryota; kingdom Metazoa; phylum Arthropoda; class Insecta; order Phasmatodea; family Phasmatidae; genus Clitarchus; species Clitarchus hookeri. The sequence continues at coordinate 370,575 of NQII01001616.1, forward strand.
AATGACCAAAAATGAATGGATTTAGGAGGGGAATGTTAATACAGTGTGATTAATAAAATGGGGTCATTCGTCTGGAGATTGCTTGTCATCGACTGTTGGTATAGCTGGGTGTCATGATGGGTTGGTCTTGACCACTGGTCTAGCCATTTTTGCAGGAATTGGTCTTGGCAAGAGTCAGTCTTGTGTAGAGTTACGTCTCCTCAGGAATGGGTTGGGGTTTCGTTAAGTGAAGGGGAGAGGGGTGTAGAATCGTGTGATTGGTTGATGGCGAAGTTGGATGGCGAGGGGACGAGCTATTACGAATTGTTGGGGGTGGGTTGGGCGAACCGGTTGAATAAATTGTGACATGCATAAATGTTTGTGGTGGCTGAGCTATGGTAAGTAAATGGCGAGGGAAGTAGAGTGAAAACATGTGTTGTAGGCGGCGGGGCAGAGGGGATGGGGTATATGTGCTACATTAAGTCAATAATTCGCTTTGGAGGCCGTAAGAGTGATAGGCTATATAGCCAATGAAATAAAGAGGCGGGGATTCAGATGTCTGCTGATCGCTTCAACAGGGAGTGGCTGTGCTCTGCCATCTTTACGGGAATAAAACTTTTTGGTTCCAACACATTCAACCTGGTTTTTTGTATTATCTATGTAATTCTTTACTGGATAGTATTTATTTTACATTTTTGTATTTTTCACCAGTGTTTATTGGTTTCCAGAGTTCAATGTCATTTAGGTCAAGGTCAAGGTCACCAACATCCAACATGGGTTTCGGAGTCCGTGATGTAATATTTTCTTAAACGTTTATTAGTTTCTTCCTGTTTTTGCGATTTTTCTCTATTTTTTATGATTGGGAGGGGGTGGGGGTGGAGAGTGTGTGAGGTGAGGGTAATGGGATGAGTGTGAGTTTAACGTTATAAGTTCCTTAATGTTTAGAATTTTTTTAAGTGTTTTGCATTTTTTTTCGATTTTTATGATAGGAAGGGGCGTGAGTGAGGAGGGAGTGAGGTGAGGTTGGTGGCATGAGTGTGAGGTTAATATGGTATGTTCCTCGATTTCTAGAATTTTAAAATATTTTTCGCTATTTTCCACGATTGAAACATTATCAATAAATACTTTACATTTAGAGTCGCCAAAAAAGGTTTGAAAATGGACGACATGGGAGCTGTGTGGTGGTATGTGCTAAAAAAGAAATAACAAGCACTTTCTATAGTGTCCAATACTGGCAAATATTTATTAAAGTCATAATTTAATGGCCAATGGACATATGCCATTGATTGTATGGGTGGAGGGATAATATCTGTTATGTAAGGCCAATAATTAATAATTAATTTTGGAGGAAAAAGGGGAGGTTGTACTAGTTAGGATTGTATGGTAGGGTAACATTTGTTCTTCGATTTTTAAGAATAGTTTGAAATTTCTTTCAATTTTTAATTTCAGTGTTACATGGGTCAAGGTCTTGTTTATGGTTCAAGGTCTTGTTTATGGTTCAAAGTCAAGGTCATGGGCCTAGGTCATGAACCAAGGTCATTGACCAAGGTCAAGTTTATAGGTCAAGGTCAGATGTCATAGGCTAAAATTAAGTTCATAGGTTAATGTTATGGGTCAATGTTGTATGTCAAGGTCATTGACCAAGTGAAGTTCATATGTCAAGGTCATAGGTAAAAGTCATTGATGAAGGTCATATATCTAAGTCTAGGATCAAGTTCATTGTCATGGATCAAGTTTAATGTTATGGGTATAGTTCAAGGTAATGGGTCAAGATCAATGTCATGGGTCAAGGGTCACTGGGTTGTTGAAGGTGTTAGGAGGGATGAGGTGTGCGATGGTGAGGTGTTAAGTAGTTAGTAGTGGGTGTTTTTGATACTTTTTATTGAAATAATAATGTTTTTATTATAATAATTTTTACTTTTATAATTTTTTATTAAAATTGTTTGTGGGGATGTCGGAGGGACGAACAAACAACATAACTGCCCTGGCTGTGACGCCTATCAAGATGGCGGACGTTCGCTGTGATGCCTACCGAGATGGCAGACTCCATCAACCAACAGGGCTGCCGGCCGCGCGTACTATGATGGCGGAATCATCCGCGTTAGACATGCCAACGTCATGCCTCAAACTCGCCATAAACTTACTACTCAGAACATACCAAACCATACTACTCACTATTTTAATACGAATACTGGATAAACCATTTACTAAAAGATGTAAATACTGAGTGTGTGGATAATGTGTAACGTTAACTGCAACAGGTGGCTTAATAATTTATATTTTATATACATATCATGCAACAGCATCATAGAGATTACGTTGTATTATATTGTATTGTATTTTATTGTACAGGGTTTATTAACGTCCCCCGCTGTTATGCCTGAAGGATTATTAGGAAACGGCTTACAAACTAACTTATGACCAAACTTAAATAAACACCCATGCCTTACTCAGGATTCGAACCCAGAACACCCCGCACCCCAGACCGGCGAGAGATTAAATTGAAATAAATGTAGTGACCGTGATTATTTCCATGAAAAAATTTGATGACACTGACAGGTGCTAAGTGTTTGCATATCTTTTTTCTTATACGCTTTATCAAGCCACTCAGTTTTCCATTTGAAATTTCTTATTTGATTTTTGTAATGAACTAGTGCTTTAGATCAAACTTCAACAATGTGCACCTCCCTTAGGATTCACTTTAGACCATAGGCCGCATGTATGTTTTTACCTTCTTTTTTCGTTATTAACCAGCAGCTGAAGTTTGTCGGTCGACTTTTGATACACTCTGTATAATGCCAGTTAAAAATATCCTTCGTGTTTAATACGTCCTCGATCATAGAAAATGAGGTCTAATGGATTAAAACCTCAATTAACTCTTTAACATTGCCGGTTTCGAAAAAAAAAAAATTGGTAAATGTGATTTCACCTTCCAGACACAACAAGTATAATTCCTTTACATTGTTATTTTCCACCAATGGAGAGATAACATTTATCGTGGAAGAAACAGCGCTGCGGAGTGCCTTTGGAGAGGTGAAGTAGCCCTCCAAACGTTCCGGCTGTAAGTTTCCTGTTTGTTCTTCAACGTTGTCAGCAAAGGAATACAAAACACGGAGACGGTAGTTTCCGAGTCCTGTTATGTACTTTTTATTTAGTTCTTCTTGCCTTCTTGATAAAAAAGAATAAGGATTCGACTACATGGATGCTTCGTCCTTGGAGGTCATAACGTCAATCCTTTGCTTTTCGCTGCGTGGTTTACCACACTGTAAGCAGTTCTGAGAATGAATCTCTAATATTTTATTTCCGTAATAATTTGCATACTTTTGGGAATCTACAACTGTAAAACTTGTCACGTTTATACGTACGCAATAATGGCAATTTTATAGCTACCTAAAAATGCCGGCATTCAGTAAACTGCCGACAACATCTTACTACAGAGAATACAATGCCTATCGGTGTCTTTGATGTAAGCGTATTCAGTTGTTGTCGGTGTGTTGTTTTTGATCGTGCAGTGTGTCTGATTGACTCTGTTATTTTGTGTACGGATTCCTCATCTGTCCGGCAGGTTAGAGGTCAAGCGCCGATTGGCTGTTGACCTAACGCCATATTGTAAGGTTGTTGGACATTTTTCTTTGTCGGGGCGTGCGACCGGAGTTGCGAAGTCAATTTTGCTTTTGTATAGCTAGCTATTCTGTGCTCACGCCATCTCAAATATGCAGTTGTGGTTAAAATCTGAAAATAATAATGAAAGGAATGCCAATACCGAACACCAAAAACAAATTTTGTGTATTTATGTCACTGAAATACCTCTGCTATGTACATTTTAAATCTCTTAGTATGTTATACCTTAATGATCATCTGCATTCGTTATTAACATCGTATTAGTGATTAATACGATAGCACTAATGTTATTGTATCAGTTTAAAACGCGATGGGGCATAAGTTTTTTTAATTATCGGTATAAACGCGATTGCATATTGATCAGATACTTTCATTTCAGTAGCGATTGCCGGAATTTCAAATACTGTACATACTTATGAGAAATAGTCGTGGCGACTGTCGGAATTGGAATATACCGGATTTTCAAAGAATCGATACCATAATTTGACATCGTTTATTTCACGTGTCATCGCCGACGCTGAACCATCCACGTCATTTCTTTTGTAGGCAAGAAAAACGTTCTTAAAAAACAACAGTTTTAGTTTTATTTTTTTACTGGATAATAGTCAAGAGCGCCGTCTAACTTACTGGCCAGGCGGTATCCTAACCAATTGAGAGTCTTTCGCAACACGCAACAGCCAATCAGAAGTTTCCAGAGAGTTGCGCAGCGAATCAGTGAACACATATGCCCACATAAAAGGAACAGCCACATAATTTCACTTCTGTATACTTGTATATTTTGCTGTCTGATAGCGAATTCCACGGAATATAGTCGATTGACTTTTACTTAGAACTTTCATGAAACCCTATAAAAGTTATACTTCCTAGATATTCCTCCGCCCATGCAAACAAAGCTTAACCAAGTCTAAAAATTACATCAAAGGGACAACGTACACCATTTGTGCGCATTAAACTGAATATTTATAACTAGGCATTATTAACACACCTATTATCACTCTGTTTCTATGCATGATGGTAATAAATTAATAGGTACAGACTGAAATAAATAGTGAGTTCAATGACCTTCAGGCTAGACTCTACAGTGTTATGTACAAATATGCCGACATCAAATGCACTTTGGCTACTTGCTGTCACAGTGGAAGGCGACGATTGGACCAGCATTCTTCAGGAAGTGTCAAATAAGGTGTGGGCCAATGGATGCAAATATATAAACGCATAAGTTTTGAATTATAGCTTGTCACAAAATGAATCCGCGAATTCTTCAGATCTCTATGAATTTGGTGACTTAATTTTTGCGAAAAGATTTACGCGAAGGCTAGACTCCAATGTCCTATGTCATACGTGCAATTTTCCTTAGTCTGAATGGTCACGTGTCTTGTGGCAGTTCCTTACCTGACTGGAACAATCAGAATTAGGTTACTCCGACACTGAGTGTCCTTGGTTCGCTGCCAGACACAAACAATGCGTTACAGTTAAAATCATCCTATCCCGAAAGTGGATCTGAGCTATAGTGTTTTGGAGTGCAAGTATTACTGAAACCTTTTTACGAAAAACAGGTGGTCCTATAAATAAAATATTAACATTAGAGATGGTGTTTTATAGCGGGAAAAGTTGACCGTTGTCTAGGATTCAACATACTGTACACATGTCCGACAGTTTCCTTTCCTTATTGGTAGAGACCGGAAAAAATCGCGAGTTCAATGATCTGCAGGCTAGACTACACAGTTTTATGTACAAATATGCCAACATCAACTGCACATTGGTTGCTTGCTGTCACAATGGAAGGCGACGATTAGACCAGAATTATCCAAGAAGTGTCAAATGCGGCGTGGGCCAATGGATTAAGTTATATAAACGCATGTGTTTTGAATTCTAGCTTGTCCTAAAATGAATACGCGGATTTTTCAGGTCTCTATTTATTGGCTATCATGCATGTATGAAGATCTTACCCAATTTCACTGGGCCAATGAGGATTGAGATACTATACTGCAGANACGCGGATTTTTCAGGTCTCTACTTATTGGCTATCATGCATGTATGAAGATCTTACCCAATTTCACTGGGCCAATGAGGATTGAGATACTATACTGCAGAACGTTCGTGATTGGTCTGCAAACAACTTAGCCTAGTCAAAACCTTGTTTATCCTATCATTGAAGAATAAACTATTTGGAGTTTTATAGAAGATATGTAGGCTCATAAATTGTTTGCGATTTTTCACCATCTCTAATTATAATATACATAAAATATAAGTAAAAGTTCAATTAAACAAAAAATATAACATTACCTTTGAATGAAAATATAATACGTCTGACGTATTTAGGAAACAACGAAACACGTCACTCGTAGGGTGATTTTAAAAAGGTTCGATTAAAAAAGTGTGAAGATACTGCGAATAGACTATAAATAAAATATATAGCTTAGAGAAACTGTCGGGAAATCACGGATGATTCTGAACAGGCTCGTGAATTGGTACTACGATCCCGCGCAAACGCCGCCATTGTTCCGGGTGACTGCCAAAACCCGCCACACCTGAAACGCCAGAAAACGAACATTATATATCGGTTACAGAGTAGGNCAAAGGTTCGATTTAAAAAGTGTGAAGATACTGCGAATAGACTATAAATAAAATATATAGCTTAGAGAAACTGTCGGGAAATCACGGATGATTCTGAACAGGCTCGTGAATTGGTACTACGATCCCGCGCAAACGCCGCCGTTGTTCCGGGTGACTGCCAAAACCCGCCACACCTGAAACGCCAGAAAACGAACATTATATATCGGTTACAGAGTAGGTAATCTCAAAGAAGCGAAATGGCGTGGCAGCTTCTTTGACGTGGGTTCACCCATTCGCTAATTGGATGAACGAGGCTCTAGAAGTGGGCTTTCTTTTTTCTGATTGGTTACCGCGCGCTGCGAAAGATTCCCTACTGGCTGGGCTGCCCCGGCTGGCCAGTGACGGGGGCCGCGGTGGTGTAGTTGTTAGACTACTCGCGTCCCACCAGGGCGAACCGGGTTCAATCCCCGGCCGGGTCACTCTCGTATTTTCGCATGTGGGAATCGTACTAGACGATGCCGCTGTTCGGCGGGTTTTCTCGGGGATCTCCCGTTTCCCCGCCCTTTCATTCCGGCGCTGCTTCATACACATCTCAATCACCCTCATCGGCTCCCAAGACCTCGTTGTTTAAGACCATCTAACTCTCTTCACTCACTCACTGGTCAGTGACGCTATTTTGCTGGGATGCGCGGGTTGGAGTTCGCAGTACAAGCAGCCATCTGTTTTATCGCGAAAAAAATTCCAAGACTAGCTGTGCTCCAAAACACTTTATTTCTGATCCGCTTTCGCGAATGGATGATCTTAACTGTGTAACGTCTCAGATGTCAGCCCGCCGAACACGGGCGTTCACTGTCGGATTGACTTAATTGTGATTGGCACAGTCCGGTAATAATAAACTGTCAGCTCAGAAAGACACGCGGTGAATGACTGAACACTTTGAGTGCGGTACAGATTAACTGGCAATCAAGACAAGCTATAAGTGAGTCTTCTATACTCATGACTGCAACACCATCAGTTCTGATGTTCTCTATATTCCCATTTACTACCATCCTATTGGTCCATACACTAAACAATTTTCATTACTGGCTGGCTCTATGCCAATGTAATGCCGAGTTGAAAGCGTCCAAATCAGTTATTATTTCCTATGTAACATAATGCACAAACCATCCCGTTCATTTCAGCAGATTACACTTTGAGTAGAGGCAGTAATATTTCGCGAAAAGATTTCGAGACAAGATACAGTCCAAAGCACTGTAGTGCCGTCCAGCTTCTTTGATTGGCTAAAAAATGTTCTGGCTCGTGTTAACCGTTTGTGCACGTATCACGAAGGTTCAGTTTCGGAGCTACTTAGTCCTGAGTGGCTTGGTCAAAGACGGACACGGCACCAGCTGCCAATGCAGGTATAACAACATCCGAGGTGTATATATAGTATTGGAGTCTACTGTGTGCTCCGATTTTTACGCGAAAAGTCACTGGCCCTAACTTTGAGTATTGCTGACGTAATATTACTTTGCTTAGAACCTTACGTAAAGTGCAGGATAAGTAATATTTCCTCGCACGTATCTGTAAAGAATGCGGATGTCGAAATATCACGGCAAACTCCATACAACTGAATTCAATTCAGACGACGTAATGTTACGTTGGCTGCGCTCTAAGTGTTAAGGAAAGTTGTAATTGTGCACGTTGGATATTGACGTCTAGCTTGCGCGTAAATTTGTTCACGAAAAACAGGTGGCTCTAATAATTGGCACATTTCTGCTCGTTTACTGACATTCAATACCAGCTAGAATTGGGTCACGTATATCCACCATTACAGAGATCCCTCTTGCCACTGTCCTGTTGGTTTGCGCCACATTTGACACTCTTACTAAACTCAGTAAAGTTTATTACTGGCTGGCTGTCAGCCAGTAGGGTACCGAGTTTATAATCTTACAATCAAATATAATTTCTTATGCAACCGGTAATGCAATATATAGCCTATTCACGGTGACTTCCAACCTTTCTGAAGCCCTGTTAAAGTTCTACTTCCAGAATATTCCTCCGCCTCAGGCAAATCAAGCTTAATCGAGTCTAGAAAATTACACTAAGGGACAATGCACCGCATTCGTGCGCACTCACTTGTATAATATTTTCTATGAGAACTATTTCTTACTAGTCATTACTCATTACCAGCACACATATTCTCGCCCAGTTTTTATTCAAAATAAGTTATAAATTAAATATTGCAATTTATAAATATAATGAAAGTAAAAATTTAAATTAACCAAAAATTAGTTACTTTTATGTTAACCCCTTAACGTACACATACATTTTTCATTTCAGGTGTTGCAAAAAAAGAAATTTATGTTGTGCAAAGTACTTACGAATTTCTTATTAACAGTTTACTCTTTAGAACCTATGGAAAGGCTTTCAGGGGATCCATAGCACAAGAATAAATCAATTATAAAACATTTGGTGTGTGTGTGTGTGTGTGTGTGTGTGTGTGTGTGAGCAGCAACCAATAGCATTTCTCAGAGAAGGGCGTTGTCAGTATTGGCGCTAGATCCTGGACTTGCACAGCACCGACCATGATTCCACCTATTATGCAACACTTCAGACGTGAACGAGTGTGTACGCGGGAAAATATTTTATAGGGTTAACAGAAGTAGAAGAGTTTTGTGATACATTGCATATTTAGGAAACATCCAAACACCTCACATACGGGATGATTTTTCAAAATTTCAATTCAGAATTTGTGAATAAACTTTGAATAGTATATACATTGTTCACTTATGTTGTTAAAAAAATATTTCTTCGTTCACGATTATAAGTGTAGATTCGCTGTTATATTCTTTTAGTATCCTGAAAAAAAACATTACATTAACGAAACAGTGTACCTGTATCCACTCGAATTTAGTTTTCAGAGGCAGATAAATTTTCATTTATAATTTAACTCTAGTTACGCTACGTAATAGCGTTATACCCACGTGTTTTATAGTTTTTTTAAAATGTGCATAGGTCGAGATTGAAATTACCTTAATTTTAGACTGCTGTTCCTGATAAATTAATGCTACTCAAATTAATGTCTTATACGACAGCACAACAGGGAACGTGGTCTACGCGCTATTTTTTTTTATTCTGTCCAGAAATTTCGTGACTTAACTGTCATCTTCCCGGCTCCGTTATTCACATCTTCAATGCAGCATTTGATTGGCCTTTAAAGAGGGCGTTTTGATCGTGGCCATTTAAACTTCACTTCGATATTCCCATTCATGAAAATTGTACAAAAATGAATTCACTCATAAATTTTTTTACAAATCTCATAATAACATCATTTTACCAGAATGTTTCTAATGGTATGCGAAATTGGTAACTTGTACAATAGCTTTAAATTCTCATTACCTGTCAACAGAATCTGCCAGTTCGAGCACTAAGTAATTTCCCGAGACATGCCAAACTGTGCTCACGTTGAATAAGGGTGGTTGCTGATACCATCATTATTGCCTATTGATGTCGTTATTACTCGCAGTAGAATGCGACTAAGACACGCAGACGAGTGATTTACAGTGGCGGACAAACCCTCCGAATGAAATCACCCTCCTCTTTCAAACCCTCACCTCTTCGTACGTAACTCCCAGGTGCATTACGTAAATCTGTTCCGTAACTACGTTTACGACCCGAGTCGAAGTCATTGCTGCAATCGTCCGGTCAACATTCAAAGCAGCCGTAAACCCGCCCGATTGGAATCCAGTCGGCGTCGGGTGCGAAAGGTGGCGAATACAGTGAAACGAATAAAAAGGCGAACGAAACTCCCTATTCCAAGAACTCAATCGTTTCGCAATCAAATATAAATAAGTTCTTCCGGGATGATGCAGGTTAGGGTCATCCTGTCTAGGTGCAGAAGTTCGTAGAATTGATTGTGGATAAATTCACAGAAACTTTGGAGATTTAAAAAGGGAAAATAATATCGAGAGTTTCCTACTAAGTAAAAATACATTAATCGCAATCTTGCTATTTGATCCCCAAATTCGAAAATAAGTGTCATTAAGTTTACTAGCAGAGTATTAAAATTTGTTTTTCCAATTGAAAACATTAATAATTCAAGTCAAAAAATTTTCCTGTGACTCTGCAACTGCACACACACACACAGACACACACGCCTCGATATTTAGCAGAGAGAAATAACGCAAAACAGTGTAAAGAGTTACGTGAAAGCAGATAATTATAAACCTGAAAAATTCACGGTTTCCTTTTGGGACAAGCTATAATTCAAATCATCGTACGTTTATATTGCTTATTCTACTGGCCCACCCATTAGTTTACACCTTATGGACAACTCTGAGACAATAACAACTACACAACAAAATGCAGACCGAACCACCGTCTTCCGCTAATACAACAAAACAACCAACGAACGGTGATATTTGCATGATTTTACATACGACAATGAAGTATAGCCAACAGGTCATTGAACTTGCGAATTTTTCAGACTTCTACTGACAGTGATTATGCAAGGCGAAATTGCAAGGTCTTCTGCGATATCGACTCGTGAGAAAGACGTCATATTACTACGCGTCATAATAGACTATAATGAACTTGTAATACGGGAGCTTGTATTATCTCTAAAGACTGTACTTGATCCATGGGAACGAAGTTCATCAAAGAAGGGGGAGTGGAGCCAATGAAGTTGAACGGTTCTCCATCATTTTGGATTTGTGAATATCTCGCCAAAACTTAATTTCCAGATCCAATATTTAAAACCCGGGCCTGTTAGGACGGAACCCACTTTTTTATCTGCTCTCTCATCACAACTGTAGTCATATTCGTAAATTTAATATCTATTCATTAATTTTCATCCCAAAATTAAACAAAAATGTGAAGTGAAGTGAATCCAACAACTTTATAAAAATCATTTAGTCCTAGTTTCGTTTTCAACAGTAAATTATAAGAAATACTATCGGAAAAATTAAGATGAAGGGATGCCAACCATGTTAAATGAAGTGCTTAATTTTCTTAAAGTCTATAAATAGAGACAGGTGTTTTTCGCGGAAATATTTATGGCCATGCTAGACTTCAATATCCTACGTCTTCAACCACAACTTAATTTGGTTATTGGCCACGCGTCTACGTGAAAAGACATGTTCTTATTTGACTGGGCCAATCAGAATAAAGTACTCCGATATTGAACTACCATGATTAGCGGACATACACTTGAAACACGTGACACTTAAAATCATTCAAACACGGAAGTGCATATGAACAAAAGTGTTTTGGAGTACAACTGGCCTTGAAATCTTTTGGCGAAAAACACCTGTTCCTACTGCTATAAGTTTTGCGCTTGTGCTCACATATACAACAACGGATAAAATTAAGGCAGCGCAGTAGATGTCATGTCTGTATATGTAATTACAATTTTAAGACAGTCTTCTACGCAAAGAAAACAAAGACATGCGACCATTTTAAAGCATCTGGCGAATAATTATTATGCCAACACTGATAACGAAAATATCGCCTGTGCTACAAATTGAAATAATTAACTTTCTCACGGAATCAGATGGTTTCTTTTTTCCAGTACATTTAATTAAAAAATTACTTGTCATTACAGCAAAGCGTTATTTTGTTGAAAAAAATTATTTTGATGTTACCACATGAATTCTTAAAGTAAATCACAGCATATTATTTCCATATGAACTATCTCATTTTGGTAAGTGGGCCAGTTATTATTTGTAGGTCCCAAAACACTAAAGTGCGATTTTGATCAACAAACACAGCACTATTTTACTTCTTCTATTCCAACTTAAAATATAATCATCGCAGTGAAAATGTAAAAATATTGAAACGCTCAGGCAGATATTTTTTTACACACTATAATGCCAACACTTTCAGTGCGCCTTTTAAAACACAAACTATGGCATGAATAAAAAAAATCCAAGGTTTCATTAGATGTCCCACCTTTAGAGGCCAAGTTATTCATTTCATAAATTTTGAAAAATAATCGTTTGCTAGTACGTAGTATTACGAAGAGAAACTATCGCTCCTAACAGACTGGACGTGAAATGTCAAAGTATACGTGTGCATTTGAAGCGTTGAACATTATTTTGTCTATTTATGTTTAGCTTTCGCAGTATCTCTACTTGATTCGTCCATCGAAAGTGTTTGTAACCAACTCAGCTCGCTGTGTACGAGAATATTAATATATTTACGTGCACCTGTAACATCAGTGATACTAAAAGATGGCGTGTATTATCATTTCGTCTCGTTTAGTCACGTTATAAAACAGGAAAATATTTTTCGGTCACAAGATGATTTTTCACAAGATGATTTTTATATCATGATTCATGATTTGTGGTTGGCAGCATAAAAAAAGCGGATAAGATGTCAGTATGGATTTAAACAGCGACGCGGTTTTAAAAATAATTCCCTGATGAATGAAGATCGTTGACTTTGGAAAAGTTAATGTTATTTATTATCGTTGGCGAGAAATAACTAGAAAGCGCTTCCCCGTTGTTCAAACAGACGTCCCGAGCTGTTTGTGTGAAACTGTAACAAACTTAAAGAACTTCCAATTCGAATTTTCTGTTTCGTAAGCATCTTTTACAAGTAAATGGAAAATTTTGTCCCGATGACGACACGGCAGTGGCAGCATTTCTTGAAATGCGGTCCCAAATATAACTGTAATGAAAAGTGTTGTTTGAAATACGGCAGTCTGAAAATACTATTTCCCGGAATGGTTCAAAATAATGTTGGTAATATCCACGACGTCTTAGATATTGCACCGTGGAACAGTGTGAAGTGTGTGTTTAGCCACTCTGTACGTCAGGGAGCTCACAGCGTTATTAATTTGTGTACGCTATGAAGGAGTGGCCTCACCTACGCAGTTTTTACACTATTACTGACGAAATCATAAGTTTATCTATTTTGGAACCTACTGAGAACATTAATAAACCCATTATAAAAACGTTGTTAAGCAAGGGAAGTTGAAAAGCATTGTTTGAGTAAATTTCGAGTCCTGCCACGCACAAGTTATATTCAAACAATTCACACAATAAGACAAATATACATACTTCCAGAGCTTTGTGCAGCCCATCAGGGAATGTTAAACTTACATTGGAGGAACCAACACGTAGTTTAATATATGTCTACTTATTTAAGTGGACAAATAGCCGAGTTTCAAACATACACAGAACTTTGCAGTATATCCTGCAGGTCAGTTTATGGGGATAGCAACGGAGACAATCCCAGAAATTCAGGAACTTCCCCATTTCACTTGGGTCTAATATTGAACTGACACCTCAGAAATGGAAGATGACCTGCCAGAAATTAATATTAAGGTTATAAAAAACCTATTATTTGACTAGAATAAATTCGTTTCCAATATCACTGGCCATGAAATTTAAAAGTACAAAAATAAAAATAATGAAAGCCATTATTATTGAATTGGAAGTAAACAAACCTTTTTAACGACTTTTTCCTTCCCTGGTGGTTCGCATATGCGTCTCCATAAAAGTAAAATACTGTAAACAACTCTGAAAAAGTTAAACCAAAACGTAATAAAATATCTGCGGTTATTCGTTCGGGTAATGCGAATTCGAACCCAAGATGCAACAGATGGCAAACGGTGCACACCGGTACGAAGAGCAGGATGGGGGTGGAAGAGGTAGGTTTGTCGTTATCGTTTCGGGTCCGTGCGAGTTTAGTCCCACAGCGAAGTCGTGGGCTACATCTTAATTTGATCTCGGCGGGTTCGGTTAATTCCTGCAAGGTCCTCTGCGAATCTCTTTCCCTGTTTTCTTCCCTTCGTCCTTCGTCACTCGCGGACTCTGTGTGATTCGTGTAGGCCAAAGTGAGGCTTAGTTCACTATGAAAAGCCTGTACTTAGGCCGTGCTCGAATTGGCATAATTAGTTTTCTAAAAGATCACGTGAGCAGAATATGACGACGTTTTTGGTTTTATAGTATTAAGTTTATCGTATGTAACGAAACTTACCATAGGCTTTTCACGGTTATTTAAGCACTTTTGCAATCAACCCTTAAAAAGTTTCACTGCTCCTACCTGCATATAATTTCACGGTCACTTTGACTGGTATGCGGCCAGTAAAGGTGGTAGCGACGGAGAGAAAGTAGTTCCTTGTCATAAAATTGAATTATAAGAGTTAGGTAAAGTTTTAGTATGCAGAAATTATATTTTCCTTACTGTTTTTTCAATGATTATATGAGAAAGTATTAGAAAAGTTTCTAAATATTTACTTTTCTAATAACTTGACAGCTTCACTTGGCCGACACATGAATAAAGTGATGAGGCTCATGGTAATGTTAATTTTACGTATGGTGGAAGACTACACAATGTGCATACAAGTAGATCTCCATCAGGGCTTTCAAAAGTGTTAAGTTTACCGTGAACAGCCTTTAAAATACAAAATTACCAAATCGCAACCATCTTTGAACAAGAGACAATCGACGGCGTCCAAACTGAATGTTACCAAATACTAAAATGCCAATATACTAAATGGTCACTTCAAACACGGCCTCAATGAGCGCGTACGTATGAGAATGTAATAAGGTATTTTTACGAAACGTTTCACGTCCATCATGTACGTGTGGTGCAGGAAAATCCTCGACGTGTATAGACGCATACTAAATGGCGAGATGTTATTTCGTGTCAAGTACGTAATGACTTCGGTCAATACAATTTCGGGAGAAAATAAGAATAAGAAGTAATACATTAATTTTATTTTAATACCCTATTTCAAAAGAAAATTTATATTTTTATTTTTCTTTGCGCATTTATAAAATACGTCTGAATTGTGTTGTTTGCAAATAAACCACTACTTCAATGGAATCAAGTTAATTTGTAGTCGTGTGTAGTCGTGGCGGAACGTAAGGTGTGTAGATTCACTACGTACCTGACTCTTTGTATACGTTCTATTCAAACGTCTCTTACGTATACGAAGTTTATTTTGAACTAAGCTTAGGAGTTGTCCAAAAGGAACGGAGATGAATAAGGTAGACGGGAGGGAAAATACTACTCTATTAAACCGAAAAAAAGGAAGTGAAGACAAAAAAAAAATTATTACGACCTCGGCATTTTTATTTGATGCGAAGACCCGCGGGAAGTCGAAATAGAGAAGTTTCCCAAGGTCTGTACAAAGACCCAGGAAAGTCCTATTTCGCTGCGCAATAACAGGACCACTGCGAAGTAACGCTGACTCAGTAGTTCCGTTAACCTACTTTCCACGGAATTAAAAAACACTTTCAGGGAAATCGAAAAATCGCTCATTCCAGTAGGTGAAATTCGATTTATTTATTGCTCGGACGTTTGTCACTTGATTACATTAACGAATTGAAATACAAACCGAGTCGACACACGAGTAGTTTTAATTCAAGCGGTATGTGTGCACCGACGAATGTCGAGGTGATGCGTCACTTTCAGTGATGGAATTTCACTTCACAATGTCGTAAATTTTGTTCTGATGTAATTCGTCACTACTTGTGCTTACAGTCATGCGCTGCACGACAAGTAATTGAAATATACATATGTCATCATCAGAGTCCCTAGTATTTTGCGAATTCACTAAGTGGCTAAGTATACTTCAAACATTTATTCCTTTACTGCGCTGTTATTATTGAACCGCAGTTCTTCAGCCAGTGCCTGTTTAAATGCGGGCCAGTAATGAAGAGGAAGCAGTAGTGTGGGTGAGTCATGTTACTATGACAGCAGTCAATCAAATGAAAGATACAGTCCATTCGAGGTTACGTGCAACGTTTCTAAGGCCATACTAAAGATCTGCTGAACGGATATTCCTCTACCTAATGCAAACATGGCCCAACAGAGTCTAGAAAATTACACCAAAGGGACAACGCACCGCATTGGTGCGCACTCAGTGTAGTTATATTTTGCATAAGAATGATTTATTAGTAGGTATTAACAACAACACACCTATTTTATCTCTGTTTTTATTCATATTATTAAATAATGAAATATTTTAAGTTATATACAAATTATTAGTAAAAAATAATTTTCAAAACAAATTATGTTACCATGAGAATAACACGCCTTTGATACCTGGAATATTTAGGAAACAACCAAATACGTCAAACCTAGTGCGATTTTTCAAAGGTTTGATTAAAATAGTGTGAATAAAATGCAAATATACTATAGCAGCTCAGTTGCAAATAGGATTATGAACTCTAGCTTGCTGCAGAGTCGACTCGTGAAATACTCGGGACTGCAGGTGTGATTGTGTCATCACCGACTGTTTGGTCATACGTGACTCGACTTCGGGAGGACGTGTGTCTTGATCCCAATCGATAGCGCTGGTGGGTAAATTGTATTTATTCCCTTTCGAGCGAATCTAACTCTGAAGCTGAGAACGCTAAGATGCTCCTTTATGACCACAGAAGTCCCGGGCTTGAATTCCGTGTTAGTAATGGATACGTGTGCCTTTTAGACGTATGTAGGCCTACACTTAGGTTAGTTTAACATGTAAGTTGCCTACCGACTAACATAAGTGTACACACATAGTGGCTTTAAGTAGAGAGTGGCAAGATAAGAGCGACTCTTAACAGCGAGGTCTTGAGAGTCGATGAGGATGAAGCGAGGTGAGAATGGAGCAGCGCCGGAATGAAGGTGCACGGGAAATGGGAGATGAGAAATCCCGCCAAATAGCGGCATCGTCTGGCACGATTCCCTCTTGCGAAAATCCGGAGTGACTCGGCCAGGTATTGAACCCGGTTCGCCTTGGTGGGAGGCGAACCGGGTTCTAATAATACGTACACCGTTCCCACGCAACAGAGGTAAAGTTATTCTAAAATTTTGGCACACGGCGAAATTATAGCAAAGTTATTGCTTCCACCTAGTTGTGCCATGATTTCGCTACGTCTTTATTCCGCCAGTTAAAACAGAACCTACGAATAAACACCTGAAAAATTTGTGTAGGTACACATTTCAGGATAAGCTAGACTTCAAATAATTCCACATCTAAGTTATATTTGCAACTGGTTCAGTCATTATTTAAAGTACTATAGTAGGGACAGGAAAATGCCGTCAATTTATTTCAAGACAAAATAGACGTCAAGCACGTGTAAACTGAAGTCGTATTTGCAATTGGATCGCAGTTCATTAGACACGCCCCGGACGACTCTGAGCCAGTAGCAAACGTGGATAAAAGCAGGTAACTATTACGGTAGCGTGAACATGCCTTAATTCGACGGCCTACCTGAGCACGCCATCACTCATGAGTAGGGACACCCGAATTTCGCGAAAAGGTTTCCGCGCGTGCTAGATTTTAATAATCTACGGGCGTACCAGCAGCTTTATTTTACTTATTAGCGGCGTCTGTCTGTTAGGAGACATTTTCATACTTAACTGGCCAATCCGAATTAAGTTACTCAGGTACTGTACGTCTGTGATTCGCGGGCAGACGACTAAAACCCGAGACACCTAGATATTTCAATAACGGATTTGGATCTGAACTAAAAAGTTATGAAATTCAACTGGTCGTGAAATCTTTTCGCGAAAATCGGGTGTCCCTACTCATGAGTAGTGACCATAAAAATTCGCGAGTTCAACGAACTGCAGGCTAGACTCTACGTCTACAGTCTTATGTACAAATATGCTGACATCAACTTCACATTGGTTGCCTGCTGTCACAGTGGAAGGCGACGATTGGACCAGCATTCTCCAGGAAGTGTAAAATACGGCGTGGGCCAATGGCTAAAGTTATATAAACACAAGTGTTTTGAGTTCTAGCTTGTCCAAAAAGAATCTGCGAATTATTCAGGTCTCTACTCATGAGCAGTAATCGGGGCAGCCAGTTGATGCAATCGGGACTCGCATTGCCCAAACACAGGTAAGCAGGAATGCCCTCTACCAGCCAGGGAATGAGGCCATGTTGCGTTATGCCACGCCGATATGAGGGCAATGCAGAGCAGCTGCAGAGGTCTTTCTCCACGTGACGCCGGCCGAGGTGGACGTCACAAGAAGCCTGCTGTGCCGACCGCCGTAACTCGTCATACTTTATCAGCCTTCGGATACTTCTCAACGTGGGACAATTACAATATACTAACGTGGCTCTCGGTGAGGTAGTGGGTGTAGTTAAATTAACAATGCTGCACCGACCTTATAGTATTTTGTTTACATTCCCGATGTTTTATTAATTAGAGACAGGTGTTTTTCGCAAAAATATTTATGGCCATGCTAGACTTCAATATCCTACGTCTACAACCACAACTTAATTTGGTTATTGGCCTCGCGTCTAAGTGAAAAGCCATTTCTTATTTGACTGGGTCAACAATAGGAATAAAGTACTCCAATATTGAACGTCCATGATAAGCGGACAGACACTTGAGCACGTGACATTAAAAATCATCCAACCACGAACGCACATATGAGCAAAAGTGTTTTGGAGTGCAGCGGGTCTTGAAGTCTTTTCGCGAAAAAAAACTTGTCGCTATTTATTGTATAGCCATATAATAGTCTATAACTTCTTATATTTATTTAACCCACATGCTCTGCCAACATGAGATTCCCCGGACCTTAACAACAAGTAAAGTTTGACCTCAATATAAACAAAGTATAACATAGCGCATCCCGTACTGCTAGGTGTGTGGTAACACTGGCTAATCTCTGGGGCAGCAACAAATGAAATTGCATCTGAGGCTCGACTACGCAAACGATCGTGGAGTCTAGCCTACACGTCACTGAACTCGAGAAATTTTACTGTCCTTACTCCATAGTAAATGTAGGAAGCGGAGAAGCCTGAACTGCCATTTCATAGGGGCAGTGATGTTTCGCAAAAAATTTCGAGGCAAGATATAGTTCAAAGCACTATGTTCTGGTCCATGCAAAATGTTTGCACACGAATCACGAAGGTTCAGTGTCGGAGTTACGGAATCCTGAGTGGCTTGGTCAAATGCGGAAAACACACCGGCAGTAAATGGATGCATGGCAACAGCTGAGGTGTATATACTGTATTGAAGAATGTTCCGATTGTTACACGAAATATCACTGGCCCTACCTATTCAGTATTGTAGAATGAAGTGAGTAAACATAAGTGAAATGGCGTTATTTTTATATGGGTGTACCCGTTCGCTCATTGGCTGCGCGAGTCTCTGAAAGTTGGTCTTCTGTCTGATTGACTACTAAACCACAGAGTAAATAAGAATTCAGATGTCAAATATTAGCTTTTTCGGCGAACTCCAGCCGCACACGCCCCCAAAATGGCGTCACTAGCCAGCAACACGTCGGAACGCTATTCGCCAATCACCGCCTGGTAACTTACTAGCCAGCCGGCAGCCTAACCTATGGGGAAAACTGCTCAGCACGTGGCAGCCAATACATAAGACACAAGGCCCGTTCCCAGACCCTCGTACAACCAATCAGAAAATGAGTACCCCCACATCAAAGGAACCGCCACGCCATTTCGTCTCTGTGTATTTATTTACTCCGTGACTGCGTATTACGAAACACTGGCTGGGCTGGCGATTGGCAAGTACGTTAACCAGGCGCTGATTGGCAAGCGGTGTCGCGCCATGTTGCTGGCCAGTGACCCCATTTTACTGGCTTGTGATGCTGGAGTTCGATGTATAAGGGGCTATTTTACTTGTGTGTTACACACTAATTTCTGAAATGAAGTGCTGTAATCACGTAATTTGTTGGTACGCACTGTAAAGTGTTCAGCACTTGCCTTGCAACCAGTGAACAACGCGTATCGTGCTCGATGAGAACGGCATTAACCGTTAACGTAAAAGAGGTAGAGAAAATTCCACAAATCATATCTGCCACAAGGAAGACTGGGCACTGATGCCTTTCTGTGTACGGTACAGATAGCAAACATCATTAATGTACAGCGTGTTCGCGATCGTGGACTCTGGGACTCAACTGGTTAGGTATTATGTGCCACTATCTTGCCCGCAACACCCTGAGAACTGCTCGGGTTCAATGTTAGTCATTTTAAACTAGAGGTAAGTCACCCATAAACTCCACTTCAGCAGCGCGAGATTATTAGTTTCCACTTACCAGCGTCCTGTTGGTCCAAATTACACCCGTTATGCTTACCATACTGACAAGTTTCGTTATTAGCTTGCTGTCAGCTAATGGATGGGTTAGTTGACTGAGTCCCAATCGAAGTAACTTATCACGTGTGACACTAAATGCAGACCATCGTGTTAATTTTTCTAAGAAAACGAAATCTTAATTTTCTGTTTACGAAAATTACAACTGGTGTGATATAGTGTTCTTGTGAGGCCATCATGAAAACTATTGACGCAATGGAAACACGTCCATTCAAAATCTGTCCCTAAGGGGGGTGGGGGAGGGGAGAGAGAGATCGTAATATTAGCTTTGCATTAGCTGGACTCAGACATAATACTCAAAATGTTATGGGGAATCCCTATTAAACAATGCCAAACGCCTTAATGTCATATCTGGCCATAAGAAAGCATTGCAACGGCGATGGAAAGCAGCATAAACCAGTTTCGCGTGTTTTTATTTTTTCCTCTGAATTTTAAGCGGTGACTATGGGGATTTAATACAGTCATCTTTTCAGAAAATATATTATTTTAAAATAATTTTTTTTTTACAGAAGAATAAAAATTTTTAACAGAGGGCTGCTTACAGAGATGTTTTCAGCTTACTTTTCAACGACTACATTTATGTTAAAATAACTACATTTACGAATTGGTAACTTTCATTTCCGCCATGAAAATGAATTTACGTTAAAATGTTGCATGGTTTTTTTAAATTATAAGAATAGACATAACTGCTTAGAATGAGAGTTACATGACAACGAGGGAGACTCCTGAATGGCGATGATATATCTGCCCTTAAAGTCCCTCAGATAATTGAAAACTTTATTATTTGACTTTACGATTTGACGTTACGTTTGCTTTCCGACATGTTGTTTCTTATGGAACTTGACACGATGGAACTGTCAAAGGTAAAGTCAAGCACTATTGACTACACGATTTCGAAATGTTTAAATTTGAAGTAAAAACCAAGCAGCCAATTTGCCGATAATGTAACAGATATTGTGTGGAATTAGTGTTATTTTATTGTAGCACAATTTTCATTTCGGCATATTAAAACAAGTTCATCAAAATTAAATAAATGGCAAACGAATATGATATGAAAAGGAAATATAAGAATTTATATTTCTGAATAAAGTGAACTAGCGAGTTTTTTGTTTTCAAATTAACTTTTTTAATATAAGTTTGAAGTTTTTAAGTACTTTTAATGCATTCCTCGATAATATAGCAATGATTTACATCACAAGATACGCATTTTTACGAAGCTCGCAGAACCGATTATCAATAGTCTGAACTTAGACTTTATAATTGTATCGTCAAAGGAAAGGAAATGTTAAGTCAAATGCCAAAGTTTTCTATTGTGTAAGGGCCATAAGAAGCATAATTCCCTGCCATCTAGTATTTATACATATTTCAGCATAACACTTATTTAAGTTAGTTTAACGAACTTTTTCGCACGATTCAGCATAAATAATAGTTTCTCAAGCTTTATCAAGTTTTCGCTGCCTTTATAAATTTTTAGCTGATAACAGCTGTGAAGAAGTAAGGGATTTTTCCTGCTGGCGACTACAGCAGTTAGACTAACCACAGTAGTAAAGTAATACCAAATTCAAAAAATGAACAAAGGAATGTCCTGTGTCATGTTGTTCTGTAAAATGCAATACGAAATATACAATGCAAGTTTTGCAAAAATTCTAAAAATCCAAGATGGTAGGGACAGATTCCCTTCGATCTTCAAACATTTAAAATACCTCAGCCACCTTTACTTCGTATGAAGGGCAGATGATAGGTTGATGGGGGAGAGAGGTAGGAGAGAGATAGATAGAGAGAGGGAGAGAGAGAGAGAGAACCAGGAGTTGCCCTTCTTAAGGTTATCGATCTCTTAGCTGCAGAGAAGATATAGAGCTTTTCCTCAAGATCGCATAGGAAGGGTGTGTGTGTGTGTGTGAAAGTTCTTTTTCAGGATTACGATAAACCAGAACATTTCTCACGCCTTTCTTCTTTTCACCGACGGCTCCTTTCTAGTAGCTTGGATGAGAGAATTTCTGAGTGGTTCCACGCAAAGTTCAAATAATTTAAACAAGTCAGTCCCATTGTCCACAATTCTCGCAGACATTGCACAGGAAGATTACATTTTACCAGCGCTGTATACTACAAGGCTCAGAGTACACTGATCTCCCTTGCGGTTGGTAAGGAGATCCGATTTTCGCGATTGGAGTCCCACGCAGGGTAGACTTCAATATCCTACATGCAAACCCGCAGTTTCCGTTTGATCATTTGCCCATGTGATTGACACAAGACATTTCGGTATTTGACTGGGCCAGTCTGATCTAATTTACTATGGTACTGCAAGTCTATGAATTACGGCCAAGCACCTAAGACGCTAAGTAGTTAAAACCACACTGTAACCGAAGTGGACATGAGATGAAGTGTTTTGAAATACAAACATACAGGGATATTTTTTGCGAAAATTGGCCGTCCTCACTGATTCTTAAACTGCGCTGTTATTTTTAAGTTGTGAATGGTTCATATTTCTGTTGACAAATACAAATCCTGCAGTTCACTGGTTGCAATAACGAATTAAGTATAGTCCATTCACGGTTACTTCCGAGTATTCTCAAGCCCTGCTAAAGTTATATTTTCAGGTTAGTCCTCCACCTCATGCCAACAAAGCTTAACCGAGTCTAGAAAATAACACCGAAGGGACAACGCACCGCATCCGTGCGCACTCAGTGTAATAATATTTTGCATAAGAACAAAACCGGAGAGACGGGCCGAGGATTGTTTACTCCGGAAGCAACAAGTGCACCACCTTACGTACGGTTTGCTACCCGCCAAATGTATGGCATCAGGGGTTCCCAGTCCTGTTAACTAATGGCCACGTCTCGTCATGCGGAAGGCAGTTACAAATCACCCCACAATCATCCTGCATATTCACCCCTGGGCAACGTGGTTTCCATCATCCTGCCGATGCCCAGGACTGCGCCACAGAACAAGTATTTCTACAGCAGTGAAATGGCGAGGCGGTTTCTTCGATGTGGGTGTACCCATTCGCTGACTGGCGTCGCGGGGCTCTGGATGTGGTTCTTGTGTTTTATAGGCCACTCCATGCTGCGAAACAGTCCCTATTCACTGGGTTACCATCTGGTAAGGAATTTACCAGGCACCGAACGGCGAACGGCTGTAACTCCCAAGTTACTCCAGGAGTTCAGTGCTGGGATTTACCCATAACACACCGACAACAAATTAATTACAAATCCGGAACCCTTCATTAACGGCATTGAGGTCGCTTATTTTTAAAATACTCTTTAATGCGTAAAATTTGAGAAATACTACCACGTAAAACAACCATATGTTTGAAGAAAAATTTATATACCAAACCACAATAAAAATAATTGTGTACATAATATTCTCGTTCGCGGCCGCTTAACGCAGAAAAGTATGATTCCATGGACACATTACAAGTGACGGCTACAAACATAATATCAGTGTCATTCCGCACATCAGCAACGCTTGCCAAAACTTGAGCAGCAGTCAAGTAAAATGTAACTTGCAACACCAACTTGTGATGACGACGCCACACAAGACGTGACATTAAAGTGAAGACGGACAGTACCTTAAACCTGTAGTTTCATGCAGCCCATTCAACTCTCCCCCCAGGTTGCAGTGAAAGTCCTCACGACTTCGGTGCGAAGAACAGCAACCTCACTCGGTGTCTTCGGAAATTGAGGTATTTGTAAGAGCACTCTCAACCCCAAGTGCGCCACTTTAGGAACGGTCCTCGCAAGCTGCCTTAAATCTGACCAAATCGTAAACCCAGGACACGTCGCGCTCTTCGGTTAAGTCGCACTACGACTTATAAAACGGCAAGCTCTGGACGAGAACCCAGCTTAGTGGAAACACGTAAGAAAAAAGAGCCCGACCGCATGTCCGCCAATCAATACCGAGGACGCAGCACCCACTCGACCGGCGATCCACCTGACAAGTCCACCTCGGAGAGTGGTTGAACAGGAACTTCCTACTTAGTCCAAAGACAGTCTACGGAAAAGACACGGCACGGCGCTCCGAGCAAACTCGGTTAACTCAACGCCGTCAAGAGGTCATCGAGCAAAAAAAAAATACAAGAAATACAAAAAGAATTAATGTAAACCAATGATTAGGGCCAGTGACTTTTCGTGTAAAAATCGGAGCACACGGTAGACTTAAATACTATATACACACCTCAGCTGTTGTTATACATCCATTGGCAGCTGGTGCCGTGTCCGTCTTTGACCAAGACACTCAGAACTAAGTAACTCCGACACTTGACCATCGTGATTCGTGCGCAAGCGGTTAACACGGGCCAGAACCTTTTTTTTTAGTAAAACACAGAAGCTGGACGACCCTACAGTGCTTTGGACTGAATCTTGTCTCGAAATCTTTTTACGAAATATCACTGCTCCTATTAATGATTAATAAAAGTAAAAAAAAAACGTATAAACAAACTAATACTAAACAATAAACCATTTAAGTAGAGGGATTATGGGGACTTTGGCACATCGATACCTGGGACAGGAGCATAGAAGCTATTCGTGCTGTCATTCCAGTCGGCCAGAGGCCATCTTGAATCCAAGTGACCTTGACCCTGATCATGACCCAGGTGACCTTTGACCATGAAAAACCAGAAAATCCAAAAAAATAAAAATAAAAAATTATAAAAATTTGTACTAAAATTATAAAAAAAATGTTTAACATTTATTATTAATACAAAGTGTTTAAAAAAAATATTTAAAATTTTTTTGTGGAGGTCTCCACACTACCCACCACCCATACTCATTACACCATCTTGGTATGTGCAGTTCATCACCTTGGTAGGCGTTACATTCACCGTTCGCCATTATAGTCGGTGCAGTCCGCCATTTGGTAAGTGCAGTCATCCGCCATCTTGGTTGGTGCAGTCCGCTATCTTGGTAGGTGTCATAACCACGCTCAGCCATATTGTTTTTATTGGTTGGTCATTTATTTATACATTACCAAATTTGGTCTCTTACCTTCGTTCGACCACCAATATTGGTCTTTTCGGTAAGTCATTTGTTTTACATTGCTCGTGCTGTCTCCAGCACCGGGCTCAGCAGATGACTAACCCCCTCCACTCCCACCTTCAATATATTTAATTTGCCAATTGCCACAACCCCTTCCAAAATATTTAATTGCTTCGCCAATGATTCTCATAGGCTGATTTCTCATATGTTTTCGGAAACCTTCGTTGGACCAATTAAAGGCTTTCGCTAGAACTCTACCCATATTTCTCATTGGCTAATTGTCCCACTCCCATCACCCCCTCCACCAATTATTCAGCTTCGATCAACCAAATAGTCAGTAGGCCTCCACCCCCACCCCTGATTCTCATTGGCTAACCACGTCACGTGACAATCTCTTTCATTGGATAATTGCTAGTGCGTTTTCGGAAACCTTCGTTCCAACCAATCGGTGGCCTACTTTAATCGCTAATGCGGACTATTTTTTCCCTTTAAAAACTCTTTATAAGACGCACCCTGAGCCCCCTCGGGAAATCAGTCATTTTTCTCGCTCTTAGAAATGTACGTGTATTGTCCCTGTTACCATAAAACCCTATCAATCATTATGGCATTTGGAAGGGTGCTCTCGCTTAGTGCCTTGGACAAAAGGAACGAGATACCTTACCTGTCAAAATAATTTCTTATGGTCTACTCACCTTACGAAATTTCGACCCCATTCAAGTATTTGCTGGCGTACCTGCAGCAGGACGAAGACATACGAGAGTGCCTACCGTGCAAGGAGTGTTTCGAGGGCTGCACCACCTCGGTTCCCGACACGCCGCATCGCAGGGGTTGGTGCAAGGCCCACCGAGAAGCCTTCGTGACGTCTGCGCCCGTGGAAGACGACTTTCCCATTGGAGACGACTTCCCCATTGAAGACGACGTCCCCGTTGAAGGCAACGCCCGCCAAAGTTATCTCTCGCAAGCTGTACCCGTGGAAGATGCTCCCCTTCAAGAAGTATACTGGCAAGCACTACCTGGCGTGGAAACCAATCCAGAACACAGGTACCTGATGAGTATGGACCTCAATTCAGTTTTAAATTACTTTGTAAAATTTTTTGAAACTCCGTGTGTGCACGGAAACCTTAATTTTTTTATACAACAAAATATCTAATTTAAAAAAATGTTTTGCAACACCCAAGGTTTTTGCTCATAGGACTCGTACACCATCAAGCACATTGCCATCTCGTACAGTGACAAAGACGAGAAAACCAAAGTTCTTACTTTTTTACCACCGGGTCCATGGCAGAACCACGAAACAAGCGTACCTCCTACAGACGTACGAAACGCACGGACTAAGGTGTGACGAGGGGAATATTCCGGACGAGGAAATTCCGGCAATGCTGGACTCTGCCATAATTCCCTATTACCCTGTGTATGTGTTTGGAAGACACCAAGAGTAGGCGATTCGCAATGCGTGTCCCATTGGAACGAACTTTGTAGACCTCCACAAGCATTGCCGCTGCTTGCCGTTTCGACAGCTCGCTGAGAAGTACGCCACATGACTTCACGAGTGCCAAAATAAAAGATTTTGCTGTGCGTCGTGCAACACCGAAGCCCTAAGATTGTGAAGTTATGATAACCCGTGGTACATTAAAAGAAAATACTAATGAGGAACCCATTGTACATAAAAAATATATTACATGTGCAATGCCCTGCAAGGCTAAGAGAAGAAACACGTGTAAAAAAAGTATTCCTTTAACTATGCAGAATAATAATATTAATAATATTGTAATGTTTGCGCATAAATAAATGTGTTTAAAACCATTTATATATTTTTATTTTAGTTCGAGTTATGTCTTGCTCACGTAAGTTAAAAAAACAGTTAGTAAAGAAACAAAATATAAAGTATATCAGTTTCGTTGTAATTTAAAGAAAATAAAATATTTAGTAAATCAGTTTTGTATAATTTAAAGAAAAAAATTATCAATGCGATTCTAGCTGTCACTAACATATTGTGTGTGTATATATATATATATATATATAATATATATAAACGTAATTATTTAAAAATTAATTCGTGTTGTAAAACGTTATGTGTCGTGTACGTAAACGTTATGCAGATTTATATAAACTAATCATGGTTCGAAAAACACAACAACAGAGTTAAAACCACTTTTCTACCCCTAACGGTATGCGATACGCACAGTGAATTATCCCATGCACCCTCCCCCCCCCACTCCTAAGCATAGACGCTCACCATTTAAAAACATTACCTTCCATGTTTAAAATTAGTACGTTAAGAAATTTATTCAGTGAGAAAAAAAATCTATATTGTTACTCCACGTGCAACAATATTTCTAGCCCAGTGACGGGATATAAAACTCTTTATACATGCCAATAATGTACGTATATTAAGTTTTCGGGAGAAAACATTATATACCGCTAGTAGACGCTGGCGCAAAGGTATACCCACCGAAGGTACAAAATCATAAATAACAGCTACCTTCGGCAAACACATTTCTGTATTTTCATACATTCGTGTGCACTCGCTCTATTAGAAATATATATGATCCGCGTTAAAACACACACTGCTACGTGACTTAAACCGAATGAAAAGTGACATGCGAACACGTGTATGTATATGTGTGTGGCCTCTAATCCAGCAGGTGTCAATATCACTCTTTATGAATTCCACGAACTAAAACATAGTTTTATTGCCGAGATGCTATTCCATCATGTAGATTTATACCACAATACGAATCACAGCAAAGACACGCGCATAAAGCTCTCATTCTTCACCCTTCAACCTCGTCGAGACATATAAGAATAGACTTCAGAAGTGCGAAAAAAATTAGAGAATATTGCATCTAGTGCATTACGGAGGACATGAAGTTTTAGAGTTATGTTAATCCCTTTAGAATGCAGAAAATTAATTATATGTACAATTTTTTTGTAAATAAATTCTGTCTCGAATTACCACTTTGTTTTTTTTTTTTTCATTTAAAAAAATTTAATTTGAAATTTTTTGCTTAATTCTGGTGAAACAAAAGATACTTTGTAATGCTGTGAAACTAAGAAATAAACAAAATGGTACGTTCTCCACTTGCTCATACACACACACGCACACACTCAGAGCTCGAAATATCACAATTGCAGGCGAGACTGAAAGCCGCATTAAAAAACTATCATGACAAACCCATACTTAAAGAAGTGATCACGAGTCCCTTTACAGAAGTAAACGAGACGCACGTGCAGTCGTAATCTGAGCTCGCGCACTCGCCCAGCCGCGTTGCACCAGGTGTTGGAGTTGGACTTTGCCTTAGCGCACTGACCGCAGGAAAGATGTGCGGCGCCTAGATTGGCGGAGGAGGGGGACTTGTCGCACCAGCAGCATGTTTTATTTCTAACACACGACCACTTTATTTCATAGGATAATAAATACAGATAATAACTGCACGCACAAGTCAACACCAGGGGAGACCCATATTCAGGGGGACCCGAGCTATATACTCAACTCCTCGTTCGGTCGAATTTATAAAAAAAAAAAAAAAATCACTCCGGTGAATGCCGGTATGGTTTCTTGGTCGAATATTTACTTGTTTCCGTTTGCCTTAGCAACTCGCTCCGCCTCAAAAGGATGTAAACTTTACTTTTATTATTATTTTCGCTTGCACGCAACCTAGAAAATGTAAGCTCACACTACTATTTTACAACAATCGAGTAGGCAGACACGAATAAAAAATATTTACATATATTCAGTATAAGATGTAAGAGGTTGCACCTTTTTCTCTCGCATCGAATCCACGACATCGGGCTTTCAGAATCCCGAGCCATCCTCGTTTCGAGAACGAAAAAAACATCAAAAATTGCAACAAGTAATGCAGGCAAATAAGTAAGTATTAATTTGAAAAAAAAAATCGCTATGCTGAGTACGAAGATTTATTTGGTATCAGAAATTCCTCGCTTTTTTCAGGCATACCAAGATACTATTTTTGCATTTTTCAAGTATTTAAAGCCACCATTTTGCACCCGATTTGTTGTTAGCCAGTCTGATACCGCTAGGAATATAAACCGAATCAGTTCATTATTATTCTCTTCATAATTCAACGAACGAGTCATTTCATTAGCTGATGCATTTATTTAGAAGTATTTACACTCCCACATACACAGTGGTCAATTAATGTTAAACCCTTTGCAAGGAATAAATCTAACAATATTCGATCCGCTCACAATTTTTGCAGCAATTTTAAATATATATATATATATATATATTGTTAAGTTGCCAGCGGCACGTTAAGGCGCCATATTTTGTAACTGGCACCACTCTATTTAGGCCACCATATACACTGGAGAGTAAAAAAAAAACTGGTATAGGCGTGTANTAAAAGAAAATAGACCACCCATTACAGAAATAGGAAAAACAATTTGCCAGTAATGAACTTAAGATGATACACTTCATGCCCCGAACAGTGCTACACATTTATATTTCCGAATCGAAGCGATATTCCGAGGTGAAAAAATCCGTAGTATTTTAAGTTACATTAATCTGGAACCTTCAGAGGAAACGTCTATGTTCACGCACCAAGGACCTGGTCATTAAAAAAATAAAAATAAATAATTTTCTGACACCTAATATTATATTTAAAATTACAGAGTACGCGTTATAATATCAGAGCTAAATACCAATTCTTAAATAGTCCCCAGATCATTATGAACCTGCTGAGATACATACACACGTTAGCAATGTTTCTGCTCAGGCATGCCAGTGTATCACATAGACATACGAAAGGTAAATTTTCGAAAGGTGAGAAGCGATAGCAGAATCACCCATTACCGGTGTTCATTTTTCCACAAACTTCGTGCAACTCCATCTTGCCCAGAAAGAGTTCTGATGCTTGCTAGCATACTAGCGTTCTAACTGCCCCTCGTGGTATCACGATGGTACAAAATCTCATATTATGCAAGTAAATATTCACAAAAAAAATTAAAAATACCTATTTTTACGCACGTGTGGTGCAAGATTAAAAAAAGTATCAGAATGCAGGAGTGATTACTCAGGTCAGAAGACCTACTGCAATGAGCGAAATTATGAAGATTTGGACACATCCGTTAAGGCTCCCCATCAAAAACAGCACCCCAGAGCCATTTCGCAACGATGACGCAAAAGAAAGCGACCGCAGCGGCTAGAGCTCTCGTTTCCCATCACGAGTACGCGCACAGCATCCGTTCTTTTGTGCACACATTTTCGCACAGATCAACCTCAACACCAGCACATTCTTCATTCGGCCTTTTCGCCGTAACGACGATACAGGTTTCATTCGCAGCATGCGCTCCCAGATTTTCGCCCTTTGATTCCTCAAAAACATTCCTCATTCCTAGAAATATTCCTCAANATGACGATACAGGTTCCATTCGCAGCATGCGCTCCCAGATTTTCGCCCTTTGATTCCTCAAAAACATTCCTCATTCCTAGAAATATTCCTCAAAGACATTCCTTATTGCTCAAAAATTTCCTCATTTCCTATAAAAACATTTCTCAAAACATTCCTCATTCCTAAAAATATTCCTCAAAAACATTCGTTCCTCAGTTCGTTTGTTTGTCAAACCAAATTCAGCAGACTTAAAAAGCTCGAGAGAGGCGTAATACTTAAGATTGAACAATATTCCCCCTAGTGCACTTTCTCGCACAATTTTACTTAAAATAGACCCTTGCATTTAATTTTATACACCACTGAAATTAGTAGTTACTCAAAAAAGCAGTGGGGTAAGGTTCAGTAAATTAAAAAGAACACAAATAAGGGCACGTAAATTTGGTTACCTATTTTTTCTATACATTCAATCTTTGCAGTTCTCTGATGTGTGCAGATGATAGATTGTACACATTGGTTTCATTCAATGTAGCTCTTTTTCTTAAGTTGATCGATTATTAGAGATATCTACTTATTGTGCAAGCCAATCAAATGTCTGAGTCTATCAACAAGTTCATTGGGGTCTTCAGGAAATATGTAGTCGGTGTTCTTGTCGTCTTCTGCATCATTCACAACACTTTTTTCAGTAAAACCGGCGGGGAGATGTATGAGGACGTCGAAAAAATCGCCACTGTTTTCACCGTCAACACTGTCTTCATTATCGTATCCATGGCCCTTCCCTTTTTGTGCAGAGGCATTACCCACTTCTTCGGCAGCACAAACATAAACGATTGTCATTTCCTTTGAAGGAGTTGTATCGTTGACAACATTAATATTCGCAGCTACTGGTGCTACGTTTTTTTTTAAGTTCGTTATGTTCACGTTTTATTTTAGAAAGTTTATATTTTATATGATCCAATTGTATGGCACACTGTTTGTTGCTAGTATTGACCATAGTTACCTCGCGTTCTGTGAACATATAATGCAGCGTATTGTTAACTGGAGTAAGTGAAGTCGTCACGTGCCGATTCTCGGTACGAGAAGGAACACTATATTTACAGACCTTGTCATGTATATTCAAGTTATCACCTCGTGCGAACTACCTAAGGCAGGTTTTTCAGCTAAAAACCACACGATATGAGTTCCTCGGACATTTACTCTTCGCATGTCACCGTGCATTGTAGTCGAACGTATTTACTTAGTCACAGTATCTGCACTGACGACAATTCGACGATGAAGGCGTTGGTCCCGACTTCATTTCTATCACTGCCAGTCGTAAGCGTATAGTCTTCGGTACAAGAAGTGTGTTCACTTCCATATCAATATTTAATAAAACGTGTCAGAACGTCAACTGAAATGCTGCTGACTTCCATTATTCTATATAAAAGCAATTCAATTTACCAGCGAATTAAAAAAAAAAATTACAGGTTGTAAAGTAAATGTAGGACTATTCAAATGAATGCTATCATTAATACATGCTCGCTAAATTCCGATATAATTTTTTTCCTGATATTATTAGTGTTGTTTTCCTTCTCTGAGAGGGCAGATATCGTCGCATATGCACTAACATATTTATATATGAAGATATAATATGCTTCGGTTATATGCTTTTTATATTACCATATATAATGCATATAGTTATATAAACTATTCATAATAATATATTAAATAAATATATAAAAATTGAATTGTATATATTCCTACTATATATTACAATAATTAATTAATTATATATAGGTGATAACATATTTTTCTCACTAAATATTTTTGGTTATTTGAAAAAAATTTAGGTTCCCATGCACACACCGAGTTTCAAATTTTGTTAAAAGGTTGTTTAAAACTTTATCGAGGTCCGTACACGTAGGGCAACTGTGTTCTGGGTTGGTTTCCACGCCAGGTAGTGCATGTCAGTAAATTTCTCGAAGGGGAGCACCTTCCATGGGTAGAGCTTGCGAGCATATAACTTGCATGCAGACGTCGTCTTCTAAGGGAAGGGCGTCTTATACGGTGAGGGCGTCTTCAACGGGGACGTCGTCTTCAATGGGGAAGTCGTCTTCCACGGGCGCAGACGTCGCGAGGGCTGCTCGGCGGGCCTTTCACCAACTCCTGCGATGCGGCGTGTCGGGAACCGAGGTGATACAGCCCTCGTAACACTCCTTGCACAGGAGGCAGTCCTGTATGTCTTTGTTCTGCTGCAGGTAACCCAGCAAATACTTCAATGGAGTGGAAATTTTTTAAGTTATGTAGATCAGGAGAAATCCTTTCGGCTGGTATGGTAACTCTTCCCGTTTGTCCAAGGCACTAAGCGAGTGCACTGTTTAAAATGCCAAAATGGCCGATAGGATTTTATGGTCGCGCGGACAACACGCGTACATTTATAAGAGCGATAAAAATGACTGATTTCCCGAGGGGGCTCAGGATGCGTCTTATAAAGAGTTTTTAAGGGGAAAAAAATAGTCCGCACCCGTTATTAAAGAAGCCTGCCGATTGGTTGGAACAAAGGTTTCCGAAAACGCACTAGTAATTATCCAACCAAAGAGATTGTCACGTGACGTGGTAAGCCAATGAGTATCAGGGGTAGGGGTGGAGGCCTGCCGACTAATTTGTTGAGCGAAAGCGAATCATTGGCGGATGGGGTAATGGGGGCGGGGTAATTAGCCAATGAGAAAAATTGGTAGAGTTCGAACGAACGCCTCTAATTTGTCCAACGAAATTTTCCAAAAACAAACGAGAAATCAGCCAATGAGAATCATTGGCGAAGCAATTTAATATATTGGAAGGGGTGGGGCAATTGGCCAATGAGAAACATTGAAGGATCAATTAAATATATTGGAAGTGGGTGGAGGGTAACCGACTAATTGGTCGAACGAAGGTTTCGGAAAACACACGAGTAATTAGCCAATGAGAAACATTGACGGAGCATTGAAATATATTGGAAGGGGTGGTTAAATTGGCCAATAAAATATATTGTAAGAGGGGAGTGGAGGGGGTCACTTGTCTGCTGGGCCCGGTTCTGGGGACAGCACCTGCAATATGAAACAAATAACAAACGGAAAATAATCTCATATGTCGATCGAACGAAGGTGAGAGACAAACTCCAGTAGTGTATAAACAAATGACAAACGAATAATACAAGATGGTGGACGTTGACTGTAATGCCTACCAGGATGGCGGATGTCTGAACCTACCAATATGGTGGACTGCACAAACCAAAATGGCAGATGGCACCTAGCAAGATTGCGGACTGCACCTACCAAAATGGCGGACAACGGCTGTGATGCCTACCCAGATGGTGGACTGCACCTACCAAGATGGTGTATAGGGTGTGTCAATTTGGAGGGCAAAAATAAAAATTTGTGATTTTTGTGAATGAGGGGGTCCAAAATTTTGCCTTTTGATGCGTCATATCCTAATTTAAAAGATTTGTCCTTATTCATAAAGATTTACCTTGGTAAATGTGGGCTTGTTTATAATATATATTGAAATTTCCGAAAAAAGGGGATAACTTAATATTAACTCCAACAAAATTTGCTCAAAAAGTGGTTTAATGAGCTCAAATAATTTTATTTATATTTTGTCTTTATTATGAAACACTGAAAACACATTGTAAAAAATGTAAAAAGCTTCAACTAACAATATTAATCAAATCTTGCTTCGATTCATTCCTAGACATCATTCGTCTGCTTGCTTCCTGGCCTTTAATGAATCGTTCTCGTTTCCCGTGAGTATACACTTTGCCAGAAGCCTCTGTTATTTGTTTCACACACCTCTCTATGGACTGTCAATGACCTGGCCACTTTGGAACTTGCATTGGCTCTTCAGCAAACTTTCCTATTTCTGATATTTTGAGTTTACAAGTAAGTGGAGGTTCATATACTTTTTCTGGCGTCTATCAGTTCCAAAAGGGAAGTTGCATTTGGATTTAATGCAGGTGTTTTCCTAGGCCGAACAGATAGGTCTCCTGGTGTATCTTCATCTTCATTCCTTAATTCAATTATCTACTGGACCCCTGCTTTCCTTTCTTCTTGGTCTTCCGAGCATAGAAGTGTCTGAAGCACCATTTCACTAAATGCGAACCACGATGAACTTTGGATTGTTGGCAAAACAATATTTGCTACTGCCTTCTTCTGAGATTTTCGGAGCTTCAGTTGATAAAGAATGTGGCGAAGTCCTTCCACCCAAGAGAATTTCAATTTAATTGTAAACCAGCAGGGATAGTAAACGCCAACAATATATTCCACAGGCAGTTGTAACGTCTTCAAGTTGTTGCCTTTAAGGCCATGTTTTGAAACCCATATGCAAAAATCCTATTCGCAGTTGTTAACCACCGAGAGTGGCTTACAGGACCAATTTCTAGTAATGCCAGATCAATTGAAAGTACACCTGTCCTTATGGCCTGAGTTATCCTGTAACCATAAGCCTGATCTGTAGAGAGATCTTTGACAACAGTGTCACTCAATGGAACCAAAGGCTCTGGAAAGGATATTCTGACAAATGAGGGATTGATTTCAAGTTCTGTTGCAGCATCAAGCATGTTGCCAATCTTACCACTCCACTTGTTGTTAGACAAAGTTTTTCCATCCAACTCGGTGATCAAGTGCCGCAAAGGTAGCTCATTAGTATGAAGAGCACAAACCAACCAGATGAGTTTACGATTCAGCTTTGCCTCAACCCAATGCATGACCCCTCCTTCCCAACCAGTGTTAACATTCGTTGAGTCACCACCAATAGCCTGCAAACTTTTATCAATGCTGTTTTTCTTTAAAAAAAATCCACAAGATGGTTAGCAGTAACTTCAACAGGTTTCCTTTTCGTTAAGTCTTTCTCTGGAGTAAAATGGCAAAAATACCTTCCCCCTGGCTCACTGCAAACAGTGTAATGCTCTTCTTTCACAATACTTGGAAACTGATGACTTGAGTTGTCTGCCTGTAACAGAACTTTAGTGAAATCTTGGCGTCCATCAAAGAAGATACATTCAATATTGCCTGTCCTGCATCGAGCATGAAATTCTTCATCAAGTGCTTTCATGACTTTTTCTTGTGCCCTTTTTACTTTATTGTGATCAACCACAAGTCTCCTGTCTCCTTCAGTAATTAATCCAGCATCCAAAAATGCAGCTGTTGTAATGGCAGCTGTAGCACGTAGACCGACACCATACCTAATACTTTGCAATACAACATTGCGCAATTGTAATTTATTATATTGACTTGTACTTAAAGTAGGAGGTACATCGGAATCATCACATGGAATCTGCAAAGGATCTTCAGATTCTTCATCTGTAACATCAGTTGGCTCTTCATCTTCGTCGGAGAAAAGAAGTTCATGTGGTTGTAATGTTAATTCTTCCTTCCTTTTCAGCTTATATTCATAAATTCTTATAAATTCATCTTCTTGCCTCTTCTGCTTTTTAATTAGTGTTCTGTGCTCAGGTAGATCTGGTAATCCAATTTGATGCTGTCCACCATATCCAACCTTCTATCTTCGACTATTAATAAACACTGGTTCTTTGACAGGGATCTTCATATCCTTAGAACAAGAGCAGGAGATGTGCACTTCATGTTTACAATCGGCACCACCTGGACACGGACCATCAAATTCTGGACATAGCTTAATCTCACACTTGCAATTGAGAATGTCAAAGAGCTTGTCTAACGTTGCTATGAAAGCCTCTTTCACTTCCAGTTTTCCTCTGCCAAGTGATATGTTTTGGCCTTTTCCCAGTTTTCTTCTATCGTCTTCAGGGCTGTGACTCTTGAATTTAAAATTGGCACCACAAAGCAACTGTTTGCTCGCTCCCACTGTTCAAGCACTCATGGATAAATATCCTTTGCAATAGTGGCTGCTGGGTAATTTGTGACATTCTCTACACTCTGTTCTCTTAGCAGAAGCCCATATCTTAGAACATCACGCAGAGTTATGAGTTAGAAAGGCAGCATTTCTCAACCAGTTCCAATGAAGTTACTCATGTGAGTGGAAGTTGCCAATCTTGTCTTCCTTTTACTAGCCATGGTTCCGAATTTTCAGATTTTGAAATTGGAAGAAACTATTCGTGCCTGGGAAAAAAAAGTCACTATTTGTATGATATTAATAAATAATTATAAAAAGACACTTAGCTGCAAATGAGTATTGCTAGTTTTAACACTTTTACGAGTGGCATAAAATATTTTTACAGATGTCATAGTAAAATATAAGTATATTCTTATCCTTAGAGCAGAAGTACAAACAGAAATAATATTAAGAAGGCACTTCTTGAGAGAAGACAATTTGCTGCGAATTTTACATGAAACGTGAAAATATCACGAAATTGAAGTACCTATTTACCAAGCAAACCAATGTAATTGCCAGTTCATGTAAATATATTTGTGAATCGCTAACCAAAATACAACTTTTTGACCCCCCTCATTTTTTGAAAAAGGAAGTAAAAAAATTTGACACGCCCTAATGGTGTAATGAGTATGGGTTGAGGGGGGCGTGGCGAACCTCATTAAATTTAACGTTTTTTTAAAAATACATTTTGAAAATAAATTCTTTAATAGTTGTAAAATAATTTTTTTATAATTTAAATAATTTTTTTATATAATTTTTATAAACATTTTTTTTTAGATATTTTGTATTTTTTTTGGATTTTATGGGTTTTTTCAAGGTTAAAGGCCACTAGGGACAAGGTCAGGGCCAAGGTCACCTGGTTCAAAAATGGCCACCTGCTGACCGGAATGACAGAGAACGAACAACTCCGGCGCTCCTGTCCCAGATACCGATGTGCCAGTGTGTGGTCTCGATTTCGCAATACGGGCGGCTTTATTCTGTGATGCAACCATGGGTTTCCATTTAAAATCTAAAACGGTAAAGTATGCCATGACTTAAAAGGTTTCCTGTGCCTCTTGTTTAAGTTTTGCAAGTCGTGTTCGCTTTGCTGCCACTTATGTAACTGCCTCGTGTGCTTTCTTTCTCGTATTCACTTTACAAACGGTTCCTGCCAAGCGGAGTAGCATGTCCTAACCGAAGGATAAACCTGTCTTTCGCGGACAGATTGGAACAATGCGAGAGTTCCGTGGTGATAAGCGGAGAAATGAAATATAACCTGGAGTACCCCGAGAAATCCCCAACATCTGGACATGGAGTCCCCACCCACCGTTACCTGGAGTCAAACAGCCTACCTCATACGCGGAAGGCTAGCGAATAACCATTGATAAAAACAATGTATCTCCTGGAAAATACCCTTACAGATGCACTTTAATTTATGATTTCACGTAATTCAAATAATAACATTTTTGTTGTTTAGTGTACTTAAGCGGACACAGCCCTTGTTTCGGTAACACCACCAGTGAGTTGCAGGCTTTTTGTTTGGCCATAATGATGAATCAGCCATACGCTAGTACAGTAGCACGGATTAAGAATCACAGGGAAGAGCACTGGATATTTAGCCTCGCTGTGTATGCTGCAATGTTTCTTCTGGTGGTGTTGGTTCTCAGTTCACATACCGAAATGGGCGAAACAGTAGATTAACTCTCACACTATATATTTTCTTGACCGATTATGCCTCGCCTTGCTCGTTGCTAACTTATTTTGTAGATACGTCAATTAGGATGAGCCCATTTTCATTTTCTCCATATAAACTTGTATTTGAGTCCACGTAACATGATCGGGTCCGTCTACTTGCAGAATTGTAATTTTTTGTTGCTATTGTCTACGTCCTCTGTCCACGATAACTAGGGACAGGTGTATTTCGCAAAAATATTTATGGCCATGCTAGACTTCAATATCCTACGCCCAAAACCACAATATCCTTTGGTTATTGGCCCGGTGCCTACGCGAGAAGACTTTCTAATTGACTGGGCCAATCGTAATAAAGTACTCCGATACTGAACGTCCATGATTCGCGGACAGGCACTTGAGGCACGTGACATTTAAAATCATCCAACCAAGAAAGCGCATATGAACAAACGTGTTTTGGGATACAACTGGTCTCGAAATCTTTTCGCCAAAAACACCTGTCCCTAACGATAGCTACTCGCTCTTCAGCGATATGCGTGCCTCCGTCCACCGTATCGTCGAAAGAAATGTCATCGACTTCATATTTGGAAACGGCTGTGGTTGCAGGACCTCCCTCGCCTCTCGCGAAGGCCTGCACCAGCAGTTCACCAAGTCTCTCACGAAAGTGTTGTATCTCTCGACAAGACACACATAACGCCTAGCTTTCGAGAGAGAAATTGTTCTCGTTTCTCCAGCATGGACGGTGCGATCGCAAAACTGCTTTCTTTGCTGCAAGATATGATTTGTAGCCGCAATGGAAAACCTGTTTAAATATGAACCTCTGCAAAGTAGGCTTGCCACATACACAATTTATATCTGATCTATACAAAAATGGCTATGATAAACTTGTATTGTCGCTACAATAGTACATCAGACGTCTTTGTGGTAGTATCAGTTACACTGTCAAGACAATTTGTGGCCTGATAAACAACCGTGATTGGTAAATAAAACAGAAGTAACAAAACTTTCAAAATTATGTTCAGTAAAAAAAAAAAAACTAAGATAGCTTAGAGATTCGAAACCCGCATCCCACATGTTATTAGCCTAACGCTCTTCATCAAACAACCTTTACGTTCTGCTACTTCAAGATTACTTCTGACAGGTATGTTATTTCAGGTAGTAACAAGGCCCAGAATATAATGTCACCTCTTGAGGAAGAATTGAGGTCAGTTATTTGGAAAAGCACTGCAATTCAGAATTACATTAAACGTCTGCAGGAAGATTGTACATTTCCTCAGTTTCAGTTTCGTAAGTGCAGCATATATTGGGTTATTAATGTTTGCGTCGCGACAACAGTCACGTACTGAAAACTATAACGAACGACAGAAAATGTATTGCTAAACCGTTACCTTCTGTACGAAGTAATATTTCTTTCCAGTCAACAAAAGCAGTTCAGAAATGTTATTTTTTTGCTGTAATGGAAGCTAATATTGTCATAAAACAAAAAGTATAAAGAGAAAATTTATTAACAGTGAACCCGTTTTTCTGTAAGATTAGAAGTACAGAAATATTATGTTACTGTAAAAAATACCTCAAAGAAGCAGTTGTCTTTGCCGTGCAGAAAATTTTGTAAGGATGTTTTTAGAGTGTTAGTACGCAGAGGCGAAAAGGCTTGGCGGTTCCTTTGATGTGGGCATACCCATCCTCTAATTGGCTGCGCGAAGCTCTGAGAAAGTGTCTTGTGTTTGAATGAATGCTGGGTACTCTGAAAGGTTTCCTGTTGACTGGGTTGCCAGTTGTCGAGTAGGTTTACCAGGCGCTGATTGGCGAACGGCGTTCTGACTTGTTACTGGCCATTGACGCCATCTTGCGGGAGTGTGCGGCTGCAGTTCGTGGTAGAAGCGGCCGTTTCACCTCTGTATTCTTATTTACTCTGTGGCGTGACACTCCCATTCATTTACCTCTTAATGGTTTCTGCATCCCGCGGAATGTTGCTTGGTTCTGTTGGTGCTGGATACACATTTATTGAAGTAAAATTAAATTGGTAGTTGTTCTAACATTACTGTACTGGTTATATAACCTTTACATAATCAATTATTAATGCTACTTGTTGTGTTAATTTATTTGATAACTCCCTTTCTCCACAGCAGATGGCCGGGAGCAAAAAAGAGGAGTGGCAGAGTGGTTGAGCCTTCCTTGCTGACTGGACCACGTGTGCTGGAAGTGGCTCGCCGCTCCATTCTTAGTACAAACTGCTCGATATTTGACAAAAATGTTATATGTAATACCGGTCATTTAATGTCGAAAACAATACATACACTGTAAGAAATTATTTGGAATCCTACCATACCAGCTATACGCTTAGTGAGAAAGCGGGAATAGTAATTTTTCCCCTATACATACATCGCAACTTTCCTGCATTTGCTCAGGTAACAGTCAAATGCGTAGGGAAGTTCCCAACTTGCATAGTAGCTACGCTATACATTTCTATACCTGCAGCTTGATGTGTGCTATTATTTCCATACAGTGAGTATGTTAAAAACTTTCATTAGAGTTGAAGAAGTTTACGAGAAAAGGTTTTACAGTATATTATGANCTGCATTTGCTCAGGTAACAGTCAAATGCGTAGGGATGTTACCAACTTTGTATAGTAGCGACGCTATACATTTCTATACCTGCAGCTTGATGTGTGCTATTATGTCCATACAGTGAGTATGTTAAAAACTTTCATTAGAGTTGAAGAAGTTTACGAGAAAAGGTTTTACAGTATATTATGATAACTGAGGAGATGATAGTAAATAAGTACCAAATANGATAACTGAGGAGATGATAGTAAATAAGTACCAAATAAGTACTCTACATACGAATATTGCCAATTAAGTCTTCTGTTATAGATTGAATATATATATATATATATATACATACATATCGCCCCCAAACTATAACTTTCCTTTGAATTTTTTACAAAATGGAACACAATGTCTGAATGTGGTA
>NQII01001616.1:411774-470288 GCA_002778355.1 Clitarchus hookeri
AGTTTCTTCGTCCCCCACTGTGCAACACTACCACCACATATCCTTTTATATCCATTTCACAGAAAAGGAAAATTGCGTGAACATATAAGACATTTAAATAGCCCATGTTTACAGACCCTATCACTTCACGTTGTAAATTAGTTAATTTGCTCCGATCTTCAGACATTCACTCGAGAAGTCTGAACCAATAGTATACATTCAGCACTCGGATGGCTTAATTCCGTGTGGGTGAGCCGAACAGGATAATGAGCTCTAACTGTAGCAGCCAATGAACAAATTACACCTGCATGAGTGTGGGGGAAGTAGGACCTCTTACTAAATTACTTGTACGTCGAGTACGTTGTAAAGTATCTTTTTTGTTGCCACACATTAAATATATCAATTTAGTGTGGGAAGTGCACCCAGGGCGAGGCAACACCCTACTAATGACGGGCTGTAGAGCTGGGACCCGTAGGTGGCCGTCATCCCCGGGCATGACATGGAACGAGACCCTAGGATGGAGCGGCGCTGGAATGCAAGGGCGGGGAAACGGGGTTACCCCGAGAAAACCCGTCGGCAAGCAAGCGGCATCGTCTAGCGTAATTTCCACGTGCGAAATGTGAACCCGCCGGGGATCAAACCCGGATCGCCGTGGAGGGAGGCGTAAACCCTGGCCACTACGCCAATGCCGTCCCTTGCCGCACATCAATTAAGAAGTTTAGGTATTTGACTATTTTTTAATGAATTGCCAGAATTACTAAGAGTATTCCCGTCACATTTTACATTAAAATACCTGTACGTTCGGGCATACTAACTTTTCAAAAGTCTGTTTCGAAAGTCTTTAGCTGACCATGCGTCATGCAGTCTCACGGTGTTTAGCCAATATTGTTTACGGAAGCTTTTGTTCANCGAAAGTCTTTAGCTGACCATGCGTCATGCAGTCTCACGGTGTTTAGCCAATATTGTTTACGGAAGCTTTTGTTCCGGCGGTGAAAATATGGATTCTTATTATGTGGCAACGTCACAGTTCTTCAGATAATAGTTCCAGTTATTTCATGTTCTATATTTGGGAAATAATTATATATACACAGACATAAATACTCAAAATGTAATAAAACACATGTCAAAACTACATTTTAAGAACAAAAATATGTACCACGAACCTAAACGCAAACGAGCTGTTTACTTTTTGTGAAATATCATTTTATCTNTATATATATATATATATATATATATATATATATATATGTTTCTTTCCACATTGGTAAGCGTGTTATCGACACCCCCTGAATATCCTTTAGACATTAAAAATATTCGCAGGTCTAATCACTGTCTTCCTCTGCGACAGCACACAACCAATTAATAGTTTATGTATAGGTCAATGTATAGGCTGTACACGGTTAATTAACCACTTTTGAAATCAACGTTTGAAAAATGTCACTGCCTCTACCTGCATA
The DNA here is from genome assembly GCA_002778355.1 of Clitarchus hookeri. Taxonomy (NCBI): domain Eukaryota; kingdom Metazoa; phylum Arthropoda; class Insecta; order Phasmatodea; family Phasmatidae; genus Clitarchus; species Clitarchus hookeri. The sequence goes on from NQII01001616.1 coordinate 413,211, forward strand.
TATTTTAACAAGCACACAGACACTGAGTGTCATGCGCTCAATAAAGTTGGTAACGACGAAGGGAAAGTATTCCCATGCATTAACGTTGAATTAAAAGTGTGAGGGGAACATCTGTAAATACTGAAATGGTTTATATTGCTTTCTGATTTTTTTCATGCACATGCGAACAGGAATGAGAATTTTGTAAATTATTTACTTTTCTAATAATTTTACAGTTTCACATGCCGAAGCATAAATAAAGGGATAAGGCCTATTGCAACGTTAATTTTACACGTAGTGGGAAAATATACACTGTGCATGCAATTAGATACTAAACAGGGCTCTCAAAAATCCTCAGTTTACCTTGAACATCCTATACATAATAAGGTCATTGAAAACGTGAGTTTTCAAGTCTCTTAGTTATGTTGTATCAGGCGCATGTAATCTTAAACGTATGTATGTGGATGTATAGATAAATGTACAACTACACGGTAAGACGCTTTTGTACTTGTACAATAGTTTTTGGAAGCTAGTTGCCAAGATAGTTTTTGTAGTACTACAGAATTATCAGAACAAAGTTCGCAACAGTTTGTAATGTGAAAATATACATGTACTGCTTATTTTATAAGGTAACTCCTGTAGACTTCAGGTTAAATTAATTGACTGCAAATTCTTTTATTTGGTATGGTGTTGGCATAAAAGCAATATGGCGGGTGGAGTGCAGAAGAAGTGTTGATAAGTTCCTTTAAAACGCGTAATTCGTAATAAAATACTAGAAAATTCGCGAGTAAGTGTGATGCCAGGTAGGTTTACGACTCGACTATGAAAACTCTAGAGACGTAATAAAATTCTAGCAATAGAATTAATGTATCATGTACACAAAGCTTCCAACACGATAAAAAAAAATCATAGTAATAGTGACTACTGGACGCATGGGACTTGCTAGAGATAGGAGGGATGGTGAAGTAAAGTCCTATTGTAAAAAGTAAATGTGAAATTCGCAGGGATATCAAGTAATAGTAAAAGACAGCTTTATGTCATTTGCAAATCAGACATGTGTCAAGATTCGCAAAAAAAATGGCAATTTTAACTTTATCACTGCTCCAGAAGTAATGGCACATCGAAATGGTATCACATGACGCATCTCAGTAATACTTAAATACGCACTGCTCTTCCCAGTGTGTTGACAGCATTTCGTAACTTCGCAAATTTTTTTAAGTGCATGTGTTTTATGTCGCTATAAAATGGGCCATAAAGACATTATTTCGCAAGAAGAAGCAAATATACTTGGGAAAGGATGGAGATTGTCTTCTCGGATATCTGTGTTCAAGAGCAGAAAAAAAGGATATTTACACGACTATAAGCACGAAGGTCCCAGTTACAAAAAAATATACTTAGACAGAACTTTAACATTTATGTTTACTGCCATAATACTGCTATTATACGGTTATAATAACTGTATAATTTTCATTTAATATTTAAAAAAGGTTTTGCACATAAATGTTAGTGTAAAGGCTGTAGCTTTATTCTACTGTTATGACTGTATGGTGACTGTTGTCACGCCTTATTCTTCTGTACACGTATAAAAAGTCTAGTGCTCGGCCAGTTACACGGAGAAACCACCTTTTACGCAAAGAAGAAGAGTGGCGTGAATATAACGATTTTGAAGTATATTATACACTCAGTGAGTGAGTGAGTGAAGAGATTTAGGCGGCTCTTAACATCTAGGTCTTGAGAGCCGATAAGGGCGAAGCGAGTTACGGAGCAGTGCCGGAATGCAAGGGCGGGGGAATCATGAGATCCCCGAGAAAACCCGTTGACCAGCGACATCGTCCGGTACAATTACCACTTGCAAAAATCTGGGAGTGGCCCGGCATGGGATTTAACCCGGTTCGCCTAGGCGGGAGGCGAGCAGTGTAACCGCTCAGCCAGCGCGGTCGCCTCTACATTTTGAGGATAACTTTGGGTTTATATATATATATATATATATATATATATATATATATCAATGGAAACGTGATAAAATACCAATGAAAATAAAAATTATTTAATTTTTTAGGTAAATATTAGAATCTTAATTAGTACAAATTTAAAGAGCCTTTTTAATGAGCGTGGTTTCTCAACTTAAGTATTTCTTGAATTCGCAATTGTGTCATGTTGCACTTTATTTAAAATTCGGCACTCGGTTTACTTGGTTTAACTTCTAGTTGAGCTGACTTCAAATATTATTTTAAAATAAAAACTGAAATACGGTTGAACTGGTTAACACATTTCTAACTAAATATTCTTCATGGCATTATGATATCATGGACAGCTATTTTGATCTGTATTTTAATTTCGCTCAGTTGTGAGATTTGTCAAAAAAATAATTTTAATTTAAAATTCTTATAAATAGTTTAATTAGTTTACGAAATGTAATTTTCTGCCACCTTCGAGTTTTTTACAGACTACTATTTCGTGGCACAACTGAAAAATATGATATGCGAAGAATATAGAAAATAATTTTTTAACAATTGGCTGCTCTCAAGAGAAAACTGATCCTGCTGAAAGAATCCGCAATAAGCGAATGGTGCCGATTTAAGTATAGAGATCAGTGAAGTCTAGTGCGCACCGCCAGATAAGAATGCCAATTTTTATATACGTACGATGGTTTTTCGCGGGTAATACTGACTGATTCCTAGATTTCAACGCACCGTGCACGTCTCAGAAAATTTCCTTTCATCATTGGTTGACGTGTGTGTACGAAGGTACTTCCCTATTTCCCTTGAGCCAATGACAATTCTGATACTCTAAGACTGAAGCTTTATAATTGGTCTGCAATGTGCCAAGCCGTGTCAAAAATGTATCAACTAATCATAAAAGGGTTCAGGACGCTAAAGTGTTTTCAAAGATATGTTGGCTCAACATTTTTTCGCGAATTTCCATTGTCTCTATGAATTTTATTTGTCTTCGCTAATAAGTAGGGACAGCTGATGACCACGGAAAGCACGCGCTACCTACCTGCGGGCACATCTAAAGCTTCATTTTGGTTGTGTCTTTGTGAGAAGACATTGTCTCAGCGGTGTCCGTGGTTAACTGGGCACTTTTGAACATCTCACTTTTGATATATTTCTCCGNTGAGAAGACATTGTCTCAGCGGTGTCCGTGGTTAACTGGGCACTTTTGAACATCTCACTTTTGATATATTTCTCCGTACATTTTTTTTATCGTTTCGCCGTATGTAAAATCAGCATTGCCATGTACCCGATAACTTTGTTCTTGCGTCATTTTAGTGAAAAAAATGAAATTATTATGAAAGTATGTATGTNATTGCCATGTACCCGATAACTTTGTTCTTGCGTCATTTTAGTGAAAAAAATGAAATTATTATGAAAGTATGTATGTTTATAGTATGCCAAGTGTTGCTCTTTTAGCCACGGAACCGAAAATTAAGCAAATAAATTCCGTGTCCTCGAATTTAAACGTTACAATTTTAACCCACCCGGTCCTTCGATTCACTACAATGGACATGTTGTACAGGAACGAAACATATGAACAGAGCTGCACACAGCTACCACCAGTGTTCAGCGCAGTAAAAATATATTCCCTATTGGTAGCGCCACCTGTTTTTCAAGAAAAGGCTTATGGACAGACTCGATTTCAACTTATGACATGTCATTTTGAGTTATGCTTGTGTTGTAGTAAGTATAATATACAATTCAAAATAACATTTCTTAGAATTGTCCTAGAAAAGTGATTCAAATTTCCATTTATTTGTTATGATTATCATAGGGTTTAAATGACGCAGTTATAATCATTATCGGGCTAGTTGATTAATTTTCTTTAGTTTTTCGAGGCTTAGTAATATTTTATCGGGATTCAAAGTTATAGCTGTGGTATAATGTTTTTCGATCATACGTTTGCTTTTTCGGAAATCATGGTTTTTATTGGCGTCAGCATTAGTAGATAGAAGCTTTCCAACTGCAGTAGACAGTTTTTGTTCCTGAAGGTTTGATTATCTTATACGACGACGCAGTTAGGATGGCGACGCAGTTCGGCTGGCTCGGGGAGTGGTTTCCAGGCCCATGCCATACTCTTATTGGTAATGTTTTTGGCACCCCTGCGGAAAGGAGTGGGGGTAGGCACGCGGGCACAAAAACCCCGCGTGTTTACCGCCCGCGAAGGGAATAGGACCAGCTCTTGAAGAAGACGNGGGTAGGCACGCGGGCACAAAAACCCCGCGTGTTTACCGCCCGCGAAGGGAATAGGACCAGCTCTTGAAGAAGACGCATCGAGCATGACGAATATCGCCCACACCGCGAAGCACCCGCGACCTCTAAATCTTTTTAACTTTAATTCTTTTTCNCATCGAGCATGACGAATATCGCCCACACCGCGAAGCACCCGCGACCTCTAAATCTTTTTAACTTTAATTCTTTTTCGGAGCACGCTTAATCATACAAAATTATTTCCGCCGGTGTGGGAGGTTGATAGGGTGTCAGGAGGGAACTGATGTTCCTCCTGCCTTCGTAATGTAATCTTGTGATGCAAGCTTTCGGTGGCGTGAATAATCAATAAACTACCGCGGCCCTGCTTTTGTTGGTTTTTCTGTGAAACGGACTGTTCGTGACTCTGCATACTTGAAGTTTGTATGAGAACTGTTTCATTTGAATGATAAATAAATGTACAGAGAAAATAAACCAAAACTTGACTTTATTTTATATTGGTTTGGTGCCTGTTAAGTTTCATGATTCTACCGATTGAGCGAACCGAGCTGTAATTTTCAGCCGCCAATACTGACGGCTGCCACGTTACAGGGTGATATGTGTATTGGTAATAACGATTAACAAATAGTTTCAATTCTTATATTTTATGGTAAAGAGGATGCCGAAAGCAGAAAGGGGGCCATAATTTATGGCTTTATGGGTGCCAATCCACTCCCTTTTGTGAAGGGCAGCTTTTGTGGCTTCCCTTGGGACAGAAAAGAAAAGGAGGCTGACTGGAGGAATCTAGACGCCCAGAAGGCGGGGCAAACCAAGACCCCTACAGAGATATTTACAATTAATTTGGTAAATATTAATGTTATAAGGAAACTGTTGGTTATGCAGGTAGATAAGTATATTAATGTAAACATGTACAAATTTAATAAAGGTGCAATAAACGGTGTACCACGAAACCGACGAGGAAGTTCGCTATTGTTTGCACTGGGAGCACATGATTGGCTGAGACGTTTTGCCGCGCTTCGGAACCGTGGTCTGAGGAATTCGTTTGTATTTCCGACATTCGCCGTCTGAGGGTCGCCCTGCGCGGTCGGGGGCTGTCTCGCGAGGCCGCGATATTCTGTTGTTTCCGCTAGTGGATAGTCGTCGTGCGTGGTCGGGGGCGGCTAGCGAGGGAGCGGTGTCTGAGGTTATTAATTATTAATTATATTCTCAATGAGTGTGCCCATGTACGATGAAAAGATAATAATAAGTATCATTATTATACCAATAAAATGCACGAATCCTTGGCACACAGAAACCACACAAAAGCCACAAATAACAGAAACGAAACTGTGGCAAAAAAAAAAACAAAAAAAAAAAACAACATAATATAAGCCAAAAACCCTGGAAACCATCCAAAGCATAAAAATATAAACAGGAAGTGCAATTAATAATAATGCTGCGTGTCACACGTTTGCACAAAAGAAAGAGAGAAAAAAGGTAAACACAGAACATAGTGTAACAAAAATAGGCCCAAGGAAAATAGAGTAACATCAAATAATAACGCCAGACTTGTCGTTGTGCATTAATAAAAATGTTGTCTATGTTTATTAATTTTGATATTGATAAAGTTATAAAAATATATAAAGAGAATGATAGATCTATACCAAATGATTAACTAAAATAAAATCTATCAACAAACAGAAAAATTCAGAAAAAACTGGAATTCATAAATAACATAAGCACTTCCAAATTATAGTGAAACATCTCAGAAATGTAAATTTATTAACTGCACTTCAAACGCAAATCATGTTATTTTATATTATAAATATATTCTTTTAGATGTCTATAAAACTAGATATACAACAAACAAAGTGCAAAAACATTAATGTATGGTAACTTCATATTATTATCTAGTAAAACAAAGCTTATGATCTCTGGGATGCATCCCTACCATCTAAATATGCTAATTCATATTAAATTAAAAACATTATTAACAACAAATTTAATAAACATAACTTAAAATTGTTGAAAATCGTTCAGTAACATGTGCGTGAAGATAATTTATAATTTTTTTTAAATAAAAGAACTGCCTTCGGAGACAAGGACAATCTCCTAGAGCAGATGAAAAGCCCAACAGCTGTGGCACTCAGTCNCATCTAAATATGCTAATTCATATTAAATTAAAAACATTATTAACAACAAATTTAATAAACATAACTTAAAATTGTCGAAAATCGTTCAGTAACATGTGCGTGAAGATAATTTATAAAATTTTTTTAATAAAAGAACTGCCTTCGGAGACAAGGACAATCTCCTAGAGCAGATGAAAAGCCCAACAGCTGTGGCACTCAGTCGTGACCAGTAGTTGAGATGTTAAGGCAGAGCTTCGCCGCAAACACTAAACGGGAGAATTTTCAGTAACCAGGATAACTTGAATTACTTGGACCCTCTCTATAATAGAGAGTGCCAAAATAATCAATTTATTTATTAAGCAATTTTAAAAAAGGGAGATAATAGTTATTTGAAAACTTTACTCACCAAAAAGGGAAAAATACAAACGGAGAAAGTCAAGTAGTCAGCATCACCAAAATTCCAAAATAAATCCAAATGTACAACCTAACCACGATATTAGTAGCACTAAAGGACTACGTTATGGTAAGACTACTAGTTCACATAGGAACTAAGTCCCAAAGAATACAGAGAAAGGAACACAGCGGCCATGTGCCATCTTGCTCCCCTGCCGGATAAGAAGTGCCAGAAACAAAGCTGTGAAGCACGTAGTAACATCAAACAAAAGAGCAACGAAAATATTAAAATGGAGCCGATAGATGTCGGAGGCAGTTCAGAAGAGACGAAATGTGTTGAAGTGCACAGAGATGGGCGAACATAGCACCTGAACAAAGGAGCATTTTTATGTGAAATCACAAGCCAAGCGGCAGGGATACGCCGAGAANTGGGCGAACATAGCACCTGAACAAAGGAGCATTTTTATGTGAAATCACAAGCCAAGCGGCAGGGATACGCCGAGAAACCATCTCATGAAATACGGGTCTGCAGGCGAGGCAGGATTAAAAACGTAGCTTTCAAATACAGTTCAAAAATGAATTGAAATAAAGATTACGAGAAAAATATGTAAATGAAAATATACTGATAAACAATGATTAAATAATCTGAAATACATAAATAACACATAACATATGCTTCTATGAATAAATAAATCAAATATTTACCATGATGTTTTATTATAACAGAGGACAAATATACATTATTAAATAAATTGTAGATGTNAAATAAATCAAATATTTACCATGATGTTTTATTATAACAGAGGACAAATATACATTATTAAATAAATTGTAGATGTTCAAACAGATAATAAAAGTATTATTTATCGCATTAATTAAATACCAAAGGTAATTAAATCATTAAATATTACTCGCAATCGTTTTTATTGAAATAAATACCGAAAATCAGCTTTCAAAACTGTTTAAAAATAGTTCACTAGCAGTGACGCAACAATAAGATAATCGTGACGTATTATGGAACGGNAATCAGCTTTCAAAACTGTTTAAAAATAGTTCACTAGCAGTGACGCAACAATAAGATAATCGTGACGTATTATGGAACGGCGCATGGGGAAAGCCAGACAAACAATATCGAACCCTCCTTTCGGCTTCTGGGCTACCNGTGACGTATTATGGAACGGCGCATGGGGAAAGCCAGACAAACAATATCGAACCCTCCTTTCGGCTTCTGGGCTACCGGGTTTTTGATTTAGAACTTTACCTCGTATAATCAGTGAATATTAACTACTCATTGAGATGACGACCTAAACGCCCACGTCTCGCTTAAATCCAGGACCCAGACAGGTGTGGGAAAGTGAACGCCACAAACTTCGTACGTGCATGCTTGCAAATTTCCTGTAGCTATTGGCTGCATGTCTGTGTAAGAAGACTTTTTCTACTCGACTGGGCCAATCAGAAAAACGCACANTTTCCTGTAGCTATTGGCTGCATGTCTGTGTAAGAAGACTTTTTCTACTCGACTGGGCCAATCAGAAAAACGCACCCCAACACTAGACGTTCATCATTGGCTGGCAGGCACTTAATACGCTTGCGAGTTAAAATCATCCAACCGTGATATTGGTTCTGAACTAACGTGTTTTGGAGCTCAACTAGTCGTGGAATCTTTTCGCGGAAAACGGGTGCTTTACCTATTGGTAATGTAATTTGTGGACATGTATATAGCTCTGGTTTGTGGGTGGTTGACCCCAATGCTTTAAGCACTACAAGAGAGACAGGATGATGCCTTGTTATTTCCTGGGAATACCTCGAGAGCACCCTCACTTTCTGGCTCAAGCCCACCCAATAATCCACCTAGCTAACTGACGCAAGCATAATTATCTTGACGAAGGAATTAATAAGAAAAATAATTATCGTAACACACAAATTATACACTATAGGGTTTGACTTCGAAAAATCCAAAACTTGTTTTGGTTTTCTTTGATACATTTCTGGGCTCTGCTAATGTTATCTATTTCTTTTCCAAACTCTACCCACAGAAAATTTGGGAGTTGAGAGATTTGGGCGGGTCTAAACAACGAGGTGAGAATGGAGCAGCGCCGGAATGCAAGGGGGCGGGGGGACGGAAGATCTTCGAGAAAATCCGCCGACCAGCGGCATCGTCCAGCACGATTCCCACTTGCGAAAATCCTGGAGTGACCCGGCGGGGGATTGAACCCGGTTCACCTTGGTGGGAGGTGGGCAGTCTAACTAACCGCTCAGCCACTGCGGCCCCACCCACATAAAAGTTATATATACAAATAAATAAATGTTTACATAATTTATAATGAATACGATGGTTACCCTTATACGAAAATTCCCCCCGTACAATCCAGCTACATGTTGATCGTCCGCTTAGATTCCCTTATCCCGTCCATGTAGAGCAAGCATGACAATGTGCCAGTGACAGAGTTGTGACGCGAGAAGTGCGCGGCGATTTGCAAAGGCGAGCACCCCCTTGTGCCAGATAAACTTATCGGGAATTGTGAGCTCCTGACATTCAGCGGATTGAATTTATAAGGTTATCTTTGGAATAATGTTCAGGTCATCGCCCTTGTCACTGTCAGTGAGACTCCGGGGGCGGGGAACGTTCTATATCGGACCAGCGAGACTACTTAAGCCGCGACGGGCCCCCGAGCCGACAATATGGAGTTTGGAGGATTGTGTGGCCTTAAGCGCCAGGTATGTGAAGACAGAGAAGACGACGAGCCAGCAGAGCGTAGAGTGGCGGCGAGAGTTACCAGCGGGAGTGAAGTCTGCGGGCTACGAGTTTCGGTACAGTGGATGCTGAGACTGAATGGCGGGTCTATTGAGCTGGATGAGTGAGTGACAGACATTTGGAATGATTGAAATAGACAGAATAAATATGTGTAAATAATGAGTGTGAATGAAGTGACTATAAACAATATAGAGGTNGGAATGATTGAAATAGACAGAATAAATATGTGTAAATAATGAGTGTGAATGAAGTGACTATAAACAATATAGAGGTATCGAGGACTTTAATTAGAATTGCAATATACTTTAAATATTGCGCATAGTGAGAATAACCAGAGTAATAGTGGATATAGATAGGTTAATGTTGTAAATAATAGCTTTGTGAATACTTGTAGCTGTATAAATAAATTCAAAATTACATTTGGTTATTTTATTTTAATTAAGATATCCATTCCTCACAAACTTTGAGACACCCCTCTGGCGTCTTCTTATATTATTTGTCTTGTATGAGGCTTATTTTGTTAAATAAAATNATCTGGCGTCTTCTTATATTATTTGTCTTGTATGAGGCTTATTTTGTTAAATAAAATCCAAGAATGGAAGTCTGAAGTACTCTGAGTTTATTTTCACCTTGAAATTCTCTCCGGCCACCATTACAAATTTTACAAAATGTACCGAAATCATGGCACTTTAAAAATTCATGCCGTGAATGTCATGAAAGGAACTGCGAACAAGTCACGCTGGCACGAAACTGGAAACCAAACAAGCGAGGCATGGAGCCAGCAAACGAGTGGAGTGTGTAAATATTTGACAACAATAAACAGAAAACTCTGTCTTCGTATGACAGGTTTTTGTTCCNGCAAACGAGTGGAGTGTGTAAATATTTGACAACAATAAACAGAAAACTCTGTCTTCGTATGACAGGTTTTTGTTCCACTTTTTTGTACGTACCGTACGTCTCGTTTTTCACCCTCTCTCGTACTTGGGTAAATAAACCGACGAAGGGTCTCCGCGCTGCCTCACCCACCTCGTTTTCTCCCATGGAACGGGCGGAGAGGCAAAGTGATAATTTTCCGCTCGTCTTTTTTTCCCCCTGGTTTGATTAGCGCTCCGAGCTCTGTACGGACTACTAATTAACATCACACACCAGTCTCTAGTTTACGTCTCCCTGCCTCTCGCACGCCCTCGGGAGAAAGGGAAGTTAATTTGAGAAGGAATGTGTCGAGTTTCCGAGGAGCATAAGGGCATAGTTGACTTTTGTCCCTTCCTTCTCTTTAGCACCCGGTGCAGTTCTTCCAATTCTTCACACAGTTATTCACAGAAACTCGCAAGTGCCGAGCGGATAGCAACTACTACGGAACACCTGATTCGCTTTTAGTTTTAACAAATATGAACATAGACATGNCAAGTGCCGAGCGGATAGCAACTACTACGGAACACCTGATTCGCTTTTAGTTTTAACAAATATGAACATAGACATAACATTTATGATAAACCTAGAGATACATAATTGATTTTGTGTGTTTAATAAAGTAAATTTTTTTTAAATATGCGCTATTTTACTTCTTGGTAATACAAACATTTTNGGAATGATTGAAATAGACAGAATAAATATGTGTAAATAATGAGTGTGAATGAAGTGACTATAAACAATATAGAGGAATCGAGGACTTTAATTAGAATTGCAATATACTTTAAATATTGCGCATAGTGAGAATAACCAGAGTAATAGTGGATATAGATAGGTTAATGTTGTAAATAATAGCTTTGTGAATATTTGTAGCTGTATAAATAAATTCAAAATTACATTTGGTTATTTTATTTTAATTAAGATATCCATTCCTCACAAACTTTGAGACACCCCTCTGGCGTCTTCTTATATTATTTGTCTTGTATGAGGCTTATTTTCTTAAATAAAATCCAAGAATGGAAGTCTGAAGTACTCTGAGTTTATTTTCACCTTGAAATTCTCTCCAGCCACCATTACAAATTTTACAAAATGTACCGAAATCATGGCACTTTAAAAATTCATGCCGTGAATGTCATGAAAGGAACTGCGAACAAGTCACGTTGGCACGAAACTGGAAACCAAACAAGCGAGGCATGGAGCCTGCAAACGAGTGGAGTGTGTAAATATTTGACAACAATAAACAGAAAACTCTGTCTTCGTATGACAGGTTTTTGTTCCACTTTTTTGTACGTACCGTACGTCTCGTTTTTCACCCTCTCTCGTACTTGGGTAAATAAACCGACGAAGGGTCTCCGCGCTGCCTCACCCACCTCGTTTTCTCCCATGGAACGGGTGGAGAGGCAAAGTGATAATTTTCCGCTCGTCTTTTTTTCCCCCTGGTTTGATTAGCGCTCCGAGCTCTGTACGGACTACTAATTAACATCACACACCAGTCTCTAGTTTACGTCTCCCTGCCTCTCGCACGCCCTCGGGAGAAAGGGAAGTTAATTTGAGAAGGAATGTGTCGAGTTTCCGAGGAGCATAAGGGCATAGTTGACTTTTGTCCCTTCCTTCTCTTTAGCACCCGGTGCAGTTCTTCCAATTCTTCACACAGTTATTCACAGAAACTCGCAAGTGCCGAGCGGATAGCAACTACTACGGAACACCTGATTCGCTTTTAGTTTTAACAAATATGAACATAGACATGACATTTATGATAAACCTAGAGATACATAATTGATTTTGTGTGTTTAATAAAGTAAATTTTTTTTAAATATGCGCTATTTTACTTCTTGGTAATACAAACATTTTTGACTACTGTCTTCCAAATAACTGTTTGTGAAACGTACAAAAAGAAGTATTGTGTCCTCAACTGCCAAGGAAAAATGTGTAATTTTATATTCGCAATGCACACTTTTCAGCTTTTGGACATTATCAGTAACTATTCTTTCTAAGCAAAGAACATTTTTAGGTGCATAGTTGATGTACAAATACATTGCAAAATCACAATTTTACTGTTTTACAAATGCACAAATAATTTAAAGAAACTTACGTACTAAAATGAGACAATTCACACTGAAAGAATATGCCAAGAGCTTCTTGAAGACGTCTATAAATTGATACAAGATAATATTTGTTTTCAATTTCAAAAGATTGCTGAAAATAAGGAAATTCCTTCACATTTTTTACTTTTGGCTGCCCCTAAATATTTGTAAAATAAATTTTGCTAAGTATACCTGAGTATGGCTGAGCTGTTAGCTTGCTCGCCTCCCACCAAGGCGAACCGGGTTCAATCCCCGGCCGGGTCACTCCTGGATTTTCGCATGTGGGAACCATGCTGGACGATGCCGCTGGTTGGTGGGTTTTCTCGGGGATCTCCCGTCTCTCCCTCCCTCTCATTCCTGCACTGCTCCATACTGACCTCTATCAACCTCGTCGATTTTAAAGATCTCGCTGTTAAGATCCGCCCAAGTCTGTCCTACTTGCTCTCTTGTAGTATGGTTCATCTTTTCAAAAGGCAACATATGTTTCTTGTTTCAAAGTGATGTTTTAAAAGGTAGTTGAAACTTGCCCTAAATCATTAAACATGTAGGCTAAAAACCCTATCCAAACATTGTTCAACTTGTACGCATTGTAGTTGATAATATTTTCGTCTTATACAAAAATGTTACACTTCATATTTTATAACAATTTGATGTCAAAACCAAAATTATTCTGTTTTGCTACAGCCATAATAACAAATACTAATAAGATTGAACAAATAAAAAAATACGTAAACTCATGCTATGGGCTACCGCTTAACATATATCTAATCACCAAATAAGAGTTCATTATTTAAAAAAAAAAGTGTTAAATATATGCCACAGTTTTTTTTACAGTTAACATTTTTTTCCCCGATATATATCGCCTGTTATTTGGTATTTTCATGCGTGTCATGCGGTAGCCCAGGGCATTAGTTTACTTTGTACATCTCTTCATTTGTACAACTTAATTAGTAATTGTTATTGTGGCTGCAGGAAAATAGAAAAAAAAAATTTATTCGAGGAAAATTGCGTTACATATAATGCGTAAAAGTTGAAAAACGTTTGGTACAAATATAAAATTGTTAACTTGCTGGTATTTAACACCCTTAAAGCCGCCAAAATCTCTCAACTCCGTTCCACTCCACTTTTCGCTGTGCCATCCCGCACTAGAATGCGACTCTTATCGCTTTATATTTGGAAAGTGTGTATAGGCTGTTCATGGTAAAGTGAGTACTTTTGAATCCCTAGTTACTTTTTCCTTTCATCAATTTTTTTTATCATTTAACCACCTTTTTAAATACAATATTGCAATGTAAGCAATCAACACATTGTGTATAATCCATCTCATTTGGAAGTTAACATCTAATGCTAAAATAAAATATATTTATTGACTTTTATTCCAAATGAAAGGGCTTTCAAAAGTGCTCACTTTATCGCGAATAGTCTATAGCAAGGTTTCATACAGGTTCCAATCGTAGTTTCTCTCGTGTCCGGATAGTATAATTTAAAATATGTACAGCTGTTTGAAAAAAAAACATTTTTAATGGTGCTGGAGCTATACAAAATAATATGTAGAGCATGAATAATACTTTGAAATCACCATTTCGTTCTCGTCTGGGGTACTTTTTTTCCTTGGGCTAACGTATTGCGGACATGTTCAATAATTACGTAAAATAAGAAGTCGCTGAGACACGCTAAACGCAGTTCAAGCGCCAAGCAGGTGAACGACATAAATAAAATTTCCCTCGTAAAATATTACAAAAGATCTAAAAAGTTCAGCACAAAGTTAGTAAAATACTATAAGTGCATATAAATAAGTAGAAAAACATGTCCGCGTGGATTAATCGTTAACAATATTAGGTTGGTGTAGATTTACAGGCATTGACGAGAAGCTGCGAAAGACCCACTTGTCTCCGTCTTTACAAGAATACCAGCTATTCAGACTGTGTTCTCGCCAAACATCACTGCGTTATCGGTCCACATTACAGCGGTCGCGCCTACTGTAACAGACAACGTACAGTACTGGATGGTTGTAGGACGGTACAATGCCGAATTGACGATGTGCAATTAAAATTATTTTTTTCTTGCGCATTGCACTCCGTAGTCTGAAGCCCTGATAAAGTTCCACTTCAAGGATATTCCTCCGCCCTACGCAAGCGGAGCATATGCGAGTGTAGAAAATTACACAAAAATGACAACGCACTGCATTCATGCGCACTCAGTGCAATACTATTTTGCATATTAACTATTCCTTACTGGCCTTTACCAACACGCCTGTGTTCTCTCTGTTTTTATTTTTATTGATTACAAAATAAATATTAAAATTTGTAGATAAAATGTAAGTGATATTTCGCGAAAAGATTTCGAGACAAGACATAGTTCAAAGAACTATAGGGTCTCCCAGTTTTTTTGATTGGCTGAAACATGTTCTGGTCCATGTGAAATGTTTGCACACGAATCAAGAAGGTTCAGTGTTGGAGTTACGGAATCCTCAGTGCCTTGGTCAAATGCAGAAAAGACACCAGCAGCCAATGGATGTATGCCTACAGCTGAGGTGTGAATAGAGTATTGAAGTCTACTGTGTTCTCCGATTTTTACGCCAAAAATCACTGGCCCTAAATATAAGTAACATTTCAGTTGAACAAAAAAAAGAAAACGTACTTTTACGTTAACGCGAGTACAAAATGCTTATGATGAATGTACTTTTATGGAAACAAGGAAGCAGGTCACAAAAGCGTTAATTTTTAAATGTTTAATTAAAAAATTGTGAATAAACCGCGAATAGNTACTGTGTTCTCCGATTTTTACGCCAAAAATCACTGGCCCTAAATATAAGTAACATTTCAGTTGAACAAAAAAAAAAACGTACTTTTACGTTAACGCGAGTACAAAATGCTTATGATGAATGTACTTTTAAGGAAACAAGGAAGCAGGTCACAAAAGCGTTAATTTTTAAATGTTTAATTAAAAAATTGTGAATAAACCGCGAATAGNGGAAACAAGGAAGCAGGTCACAAAAGCGTTAATTTTTAAATGTTTAATTAAAAAATTGTGAATAAACCGCGAATAGACTAAATACTCTAGCTGTCGTCTGCTGTCTCGCTGTGAAGCCGCTTACCTTCTTACTGCGCTACACGTGATTATCTTACACCAATACCAAGTGTTATTCGTTGACACAGGCTCACCCAGCGAGTGTCTAAATGTAACGTGTCCCCAAATAATAACGCGGAGTTTGCATGCATCTAATTTTTGCGAAAATAGTTGCATTCACTATACATTTCATTACCCCACGGGCATATCAGCAGAATTATTTTACTTATTGGCAACGTGTCTTTGTGAGAATATATTTTCTTATTCGATTTGCCAATCAGAATTTGTTTGCTAATTTACTGTTCTTCTTTGATTTACGGGAAGACACTCTAAATCCGTAACACGTAAATAATCCAATCGCGAAAGTGGATATGAGCTAAAACGTTATAAAATACAACTGGCCATGAAATCTTTCCGCGAGATTCACACTAGACAGCAGCTAATGAAGTAACAACACTGGCTCGGGGATTTACAGGGGTGTGAATAATAGCCAAATAATAATCCGCATTTTGAACCTAGAAAAAAATCAGACTTAAGGTCCGTTTCCAGCGACTCACGCAGCCTATCAGAGCAAACAGCACCGTCTTTTCCTCTCTGTGTATTTGTAGGCTATGCATGGTAGAGTGAGCAATTTTTGAAGCCCTCTTATTTGGAATAATAATCAATTTTTTTGTATTGTTGCCTTAGACGTTAACATTTGAGTCCGTTGAAATATATACACTGTGCTTATTACTTAAATTGCAATATTTATTTTAAAAAGTGGCGGAATGATAAAAATGGCTGATCGGGAAAAAGTAATTAGAGCTTCAAAAGTGCTCACTTTACCGTGGACAGGCTATATCTACCCTGTGCTCANGCTGATCGGGAAAAAGTAATTAGAGCTTCAAAAGTGCTCACTTTACCGTGGACAGGCTATATCTACCCTGTGCTCAATCGCAGTCTCCAGAATGTTAAACAAACGCTCCACGCACACATGGGTAGTAATGACGGGTACGTCAACCCTCGACCCACACACTTTTGTTGGAAAACATTCATTTCGGATGTCATATTCTCGCTTGAGATAGAAGGGAAAAACAATTTTCCCCGGACATGATCCAGACGTAGCAAAGTTTCGCTATTGACGACGCGTGTTCATACAAATGCGGAAAGTTTTCCCATCGACGAGTGTCGAGCGGTAATCGTCTCCACGGAGCTCGGGGACATGCTCGCGATGCATGGCGATATTGCACGAAGTTCCCGTCGTTTCCGTGCTTGGGAGCGAACATCCTCGCTGTCATACGCGCGTGCGCGTGGAGCGACATGTGTGGAGGTGTTCGCCCCTCGAGTATGCAGCTCAACACTTGGAATACCGTGACCGAGTGTAAATCGGGACACTAAAAACGAAATTCTCGTTACTGAAAACAAAATTCGCGTTGTACTTTCATTGTTTCGTTAATGCATCTCACGATTTTAACAATTGTGCAGAGCACGTCAACGCTAATATTTGTGAATAAAAATAATTTTCTTTCTCTAACAATATAAATGAGAACTATAGATTTTATCACCTGTTGCAGGTGGAAATATGCTTGATTGGAAGCTAGTTAATATAGAACTTCATTTGGAGGTGTAAGCATATCAAATAAAATATTTTGAAATATATCTGCCTCTAATTACCTCAGTATTTAGCAGATTTTGTCTTAACTGTAAATACATTTTGAGAAATGAAGTAATGGTAATTTTATGTAGCAACCGGTGTTCATATTGAGGGTACATGTGTATCTCATCACTAGGGGCACCTGTTTTTTGCGAAAATATTTCAGGACAAGTTGTCTTCTAACGCACGTTAGTTTAGAACCACTGTCGTGATTGGATCATTTGAATTGCTACGCGTTTTATCTGTCTGCCTGCGAATCACGGACGGTCAGTATCGCAGAAATTTTAGTGTGATTGGCTCACTCATGTAACACACTGTCTCCAAACGAAGATAAGCAGCCAATAGTCAAATGAATATTGCAAAAGTGCACATACAATATTGAAGTCTAGTCTCTGCGTAAATATTTTCATGAACAACATATCACAACTCATCACATTTTCTGTCCATGAATANTATTGAAGTCTAGTCTCTGCGTAAATATTTTCATGAACAACATATCACAACTCATCACATTTTCTGTCCATGAATAAAATTCATAATAGCGTCCATCATACATACTATCTGGTCCGCATTACACGAGGGGCTTTATTAGTAATCATTCTGTGCAAGTAGCGGTTAGTCAAACGCCACAACACATTCAAAAGTTTCCGGTAAAACAGGTTTTATAACAACGTCATCACTTGTTTTAGACTCTAAACCCCAAATCACGACAGTGCCGCAAAATCATGGAAAATTACCGCACTTTAAACTAAAAAAGTAACGATTATTTCACTGAATGAATTATGCTAATGTGGCACTGGCTTTAGCATGTTATGCCTCGTTGGTAGAGACCTGAAGAATTCGCGGATTCATTTTGGGACAAGTTAGAACTCAAAACACTTGCGTTTATATAACTTTAGACATTGGCACACGCGGTATTTGACACTTCCTGGAGAATTCTGGTCCAATTGTCGCCTTCCACTGTGACAGCAGGCAACCAATGTGTAGATACCTGAAAAATTCGCGAGTTCAATGACCTGCAGGCTATACTCCATTGTCGTATGTAAAATCATGCAAATATCACTGTTCATTTGTTTCTTGTTGTATTAGCAGAAGACAGTGATTCGGTCTGCACTTTATTGTATGTTTGCTATTGGCTCAGAGTTGTGCAGGAAGTGTAAACTAACGGGTGGGCAAATAGAATAAGCAATACAAACGTACGGGGTTTTGAATTCTATCTTGTCCCGAAATGAAAGAGCGAATTTTTCAGGTCTCTACCTATAGGGCGAGCCGGATGAGTTCAATGACTCAGGTTAAACTGACATAGCCTATACTTGTATGCCATCTAGCTTGGTGCTAAATTATAACGAGAAATGATGTAGAATTAATTATTACTTTCTTTTTCATTTAGCTTATACCATAGTCTCCTTGGATATTGCTGTTCAAGATTCTGATATTGCAATAACCGTACAGCTTTCTTAAGTAAACGTTTAATAATTTTTTCTTCGAGATGAAATTTTGACGATATTATGTTTAGAACTTATGCAGCCGGCAGCTGGCCAACATAGGTCAAGGGTGAAGAGAACATATGACCCTTTTGTTCGCAGTTCGCTAGTACTTGTGGCCAAAAATTTACCCACAACATTGATTCAAAATTACAATATGTAGAGACATGAAAATTTTTGCGAGTTCAAATACCTGTTGGCTAGACTTCGCGGTCTTTTGTACAGTCATGCAGATATAAACATCTCACTGGTGTTTGCTGGCACAATGGAAGGCGATGATTGGGTCTGCACGTTGTTGCGTGTTTATTATTGGCTCAGGATTTTACCATGAGGTGCCGAATAACTCGTGAACAGATTACNGTCTGCACGTTGTTGCGTGTTTATTATTGGCTCAGGATTTTACCATGAGGTGCCGAATAACTCGTGAACAGATTACAATTGTAATGTAATTATACGAGTTTTAGAATTCTTGCCTGTTCCGAAATGAATCCACCAATTTTTTAGGTCTGTAACAATACGTAATGTATAAACTGCACAATTTTATAGGCTGTTCAAGATAAACTGGGCACTTTAGGAAGCTATACTTAAGATTTACATGTATTCACATTGTGTATTCTGGAGCCGTGTGTAAAATTAACATTGACACTTTGATTACATCATTCATGCGTCGGTCAAGACAAACTGTAAAATTATTATAAAAGTATTTAATTTACAAATCTGCGAATTCTTACACTGATGAACACAAAACAAACCGAGAGCAAAATAAATAATATCAGCATTTACAAATGTTTACGAAGTAATTTAAATTCAACGTTAAGACATTGTGCTACCTCTCCTCCTTCGTTACCAACCTCGCTGGAAGCGCCAGGCAGTGCGCCCGTTAAAATATATGCAGGTAAGGCCAATCACATTTGTCGAAGGTTGATTTCAAAAGTACTCAAATAACTGCGAACAGNGTCTGCACGTTGTTGCGTGTTTATTATTGGCTCAGGATTTTACCATGAGGTGCCGAATAACTCGTGAACAGATTAAAATTGTAATGTAATTATACGAGTTTTAGAATTCTAGCCTGTTCCGAAATGAATCCACCAATTTTTTAGGTCTGTAACAATACGTAATGTATAAACTGCACAATTTTATAGGCTGTTCAAGATTAACTGGACACTTTAGGAAGCTATACTTGAGATTTACATGTATTCACATTGTGTATTCTGGAGCCGTGTGTAAAATTAACATTGACACTTTGATTACATCATTCATGCGTCGGTCAAGACAAACTGTAAAATTATTATAAAAGTATTTAATTTACAAATCTGCGAATTCTTACACTGATGAACACTAAACAAACCGAGAGCAAAATAAATAATATCAGCATTTACAAATGTTTCCGAAGTAATTTAAATTCAACGTTAAGACATTGTGCTACCTCTCCTCCTTCGTTACCAACCTCGCTGGGAGCCAGGCAGTGCGCCGGTTAAAATATATGCAGGTAAGGCCAATCACATTTGTCGAAGGTTGATTTCAAAAGTACTCAAATAACTGCGAACAGNGTTAAAATATATGCAGGTAAGGCCAATCACATTTGTCGAAGGTTGATTTCAAAAGTACTCAAATAACTGCGAACAGCCTATATTTATGTGTTGTGATCCGTAGGCCAACACTTCCAGCTGTAAGCTACAAGTTGCTTCACATAGGTTTCACAAGATATTGCTAAGGAAAAAAGAAGTAACAATGGCGATTCAGAAATAATATCCAGGGTCGGACACACCCTGATATATATAAATAAATATACACCAGAAAAATATACATTAAAAGCTAGTTTTGATTCTCAAGTAAAATTTCGCAACTAACACTTTCTGGACACTTGCTGTATATAACCCGTTTTTGCTCTCCCCTCTGAGATTTTGACATATTAGTTTAATTTCCGGTACTTACAAAAATTTACTGCGTGAAAAACTCTAGGTGATACAGCAAGAGAGGAACAAAGGAACCTTCACTCACGATCAGGTTTCATAATGCGAAATAAGCCTTAGAAATTAATATTTTTGCGTTATAATTTCATGCAATTTGAGATATTTCAGGATTGGAACTTGAATATTCAATCAACGTAGATGCTGCTTTTTGAAGGAAGTACCTGAAAAATTATACCTGGGAGACTTAATGAAATAACTAATAACTAAATAACTAATGAAATANTTTTGAAGGAAGTACCTGAAAAATTATACCTGGGAGACTTAATGAAATAACTAATAACTAAATAACTAATGAAATAACTAATAACTAAATAACTAATGAAATTAAGGCCTGTTGAAAGGTCTCACAGTACACAAAGTCCCAAAACATAAAATCAAGAACAGAATTTAAGCTGTTTAAGATATTTAAAATGTGCTTCTTTTATTGACTACATATTTAAATTAACAAAAAATCACATTCCAGCAAAAGTAATAAAATGTATCGATTTGAATAAAAATGTTAACTATTTTCCGAATAAAAAACACATAAAATCACAAATCAATATATGCGCAAAATAATTGTTTTCAGAGTTTTCAGAGTTTTCAGAGATAGTATTAAATATTGCTGTATAAGATAGTTAGCAGATTCAAATGTTTTATCATTAAATATAACGGCATTAAAATATGTTAAGTAGTTCAAATTATGTTCTTGGTTGTACGTCCCGGGAATTTACGTACTGTGGGACGTTAAAGTAGCCCTTAAGAAACATGCAACAAGGCCACCAGTTCCGCCACAACGTTCCGAGTAACTATGGTGTTGGGTTCGATCTGCGCATGAATAAAGTGATAAGATCCATGACAATGGTAGTTTTACATACAGCGGAAGGATACACAGTCAGCGGGAAATATATATAATTATGGCGTTTGGCCTAAAAACAGACTTGGGTCAGCCTACCCGAGTGAAAGAGAGAGACATAACAACTTGCAAAGCACCAACCACAGGTAGCTGGCGGGCGGGCAGACGAATCTGCAGGCACTCCCTCCCACCTGCCGTACCACAGTCGTCAAATGTGTTTCCTTTCTTGGAGAGAAGTGGCTTAACATTGGCAGAACTCCCAAGTCCAAAGTTATAGCGGGGCTGCTATACTGGTGCTCAATCGCGAACAGCCTACAGCAGTTTATAACCCTATTTTCAGGGAATTGATTCAGTGGTTTACAGTTTCTACAAAAAGTTAAGACCACCTTTCAGTAACATAAATTTTGTGTTACAAAATTTTTTTACTTCCATAGCACTCAATACATCATTTTACTGTTTCTAGCATGTGCTCTATAAATGTTTTATAATAATCAGTGATACCTCCTTTATTTTTAAGACACATCTAAATTTTTGTAAGCACACTGTGGTTACAGATAGTTACATTTCTGTATATTGTTATAAATATTAGCTCAAATCCATTCTAGTTTGTCCGGTCGTTCCGTTTGCGTGTTCCGTTTGTGTTTTCTTACTTATCCGTGCATTGTAAAACGAGTCGAAGCATGTACAGCCAGCAGTATTTATTGTGGAGTTTCTTTTAAAATGTAATTTTTTGTTACTTATTTTAAAACGGTCATAACTTGATGAAGATAGGGAATATTTTGAAGTAACTCTTATGAAAATGTATTTATTCTGAAAATACAATTTAAAAAAATTAGTCCAGGCTGTTTACCTCGAACGTTTAATACCAATGACACATTGTGTGAAAATGACTGGTGGTCTTNAAAAAAATTAGTCCAGGCTGTTTACCTCGAACGTTTAATACCAATGACACATTGTGTGAAAATGACTGGTGGTCTTATACTTTTGGTAGAAAGTGTACTTACCGTTTATTTATATAAGTTAGTTGTTTAACAAATATTTCAATATTTGTTTTCAGGACGACCTTAACACTTTCTTTATTAAATATATTCAAGGTGAAAAAAGAAGTGTGATATGTTTATTTAACGCTCTGACAAGAAATAATTAAACTTCCAGCATCGAAAGGGTAAATACATTCATATCCAGTGTACATGTTGCACGGGAAGTTTATATTCGGCCACTACTGTACACTTCACAGTTTAGTTTCAGTATAGGCAAGTACACAGAAACGTAATGGCTCCTCTGATGTAAGCTAACTCGGTCGCTTATTGGCCACGCGCCGTTGGAGAAACGGGTCTTGAGTCTGACTGGTTATTGCCCGCAATGGAATATTCACTATTAGTCGGGCAAGTTGGTCTCTAGGAGTGACAGCTGGTCGGTGAGGCCATTTTGCTGACTTGTGTAGCTGGAGTTAGCAGTACATGCCCACAATTTAACTTCTGTATTCTTAACTACTCTGTGATTTATCACCCGGTGATCACCAAGCAAGCACCACCAAGGTTGTAAGGTTCTTCAGTAGGCAAAAACGTTCTCTTCATTTTGATAATATTTCTTTTTTTGTGAGGTGCTATCAATAATAGCTTTATCAAAATACAAAATTAATTTTAAAATAACGTATATTTTTGGCACATATATGATAATTTTAAGTTAAAACCTTAACCAGTACAAATTTCAACAAGTGATATCAACGAAATGTCTGCCTTCAACTAATGTGTTTATTGAAGTCGGAATAGTGGCACAAAGCAATTTCTTTGAAATCCGAAGACTGTGTAACCCATGGGAAGCATTTAGCTTTTGGCAGNCGGAATAGTGGCACAAAGCAATTTCTTTGAAATCCGAAGACTGTGTAACCCATGGGAAGCATTTAGCTTTTGGCAGTTTCCTCTATAAATTGTATCTCAAATTATAAAATTAAAATACATGCGGATCGCACTTGCAAGGTCCAAGAAATACTCTTCATAACATTTTAATAACAGTGGAATTTATTTTGAGACGTATGCTAACATAATTATAAATAATAAAGATATAAATTTTAATTTCCTATATCTCATTTCATTTCTTTAAAAGTAAGTTTCCTTCGTATTGTTATACTCTTGACAGATATAAATTTCGTATTACAACGTAAAAGAATGTAATAAGATAAAATAAATTAATTGATTTCAGCCACTTGAACGCATTTAATTAACAAATAAATCTTTTTTACAATATATTTTATATTTACATAATTTCCCANATTTCAGCCACTTGAACGCATTTAATTAACAAATAAATCTTTTTTACAATATATTTTATATTTACATAATTTCCCATACTGTGACGTAAAGAATTTGCTCGCGTTGAATTCAGGAATAACGAATAAGTTGAGGATATTCTCCGGCATTTTAATGTAACGTACCCGAGGCATTAAGAATATAAGTGAGACTACGATATTACGTGGCCAAACATGGCATTATTGTGTAAACAGTGAGCGTGGTCTGCAGAGCTACAAAACCTCATGCCGACTCCCTATTGGCCGTCTGTGAAAGCTTCTACAGGTAACACATTTTGAATTTGGCGACATTTTCTCGCTACGATTGTAGCAAGGTCTAGAGAAGTTTGGCAGTTTTCAACTCGTTATTGTATGTTCATGTGAGTGGAGATATCTGGGTGGCTCTAAATAACGTGGTCTTGAAAGCCGATGAGGGAGAAGCGAGTTGAGTATGAAGCAGCACCGGAATGAAAGGCCGGGGAAAACGGGAGACCCCGAGAAAACCACCAGACCAGCGGAGTCGTCCGGAACGATTCCCACATACAATTATTCAGTGGGAAATGTCACTGAATCAATAACTAAAGGAAAAGTGGCATTTTTTTTTCACTACTTCATCAGTTGAATTGATTGAAGTGACTGTTGAATAAGTCAGGTGCTGTTAACTAATATAAACNAAAGTGGCCTTTTTTTTCACTACTTCATCAGTTGAATTGATTGAAGTGACTGTTGAATAAGTCAGGTGCTGTTAACTAATATAAACAGTGAAATTCTCACTGATACAGATTAAGAGTGGAATAATAAGATGAAAATCACTCCGCATGCTTAAGGACTTGGATTTGACAACTGTAAGGAAAAAAATATCGGGATAATGCTGCGTCGGTGAGATGGCAGTAGGGTTTTACGCGAAAGCGTCTGCTTTAGAAGGTTGTAACGTGGCGATCGAGCGTTACGCCCTATGGATATATTGTGGACACCTTTACGCCTCGTCGACGGTGTTGCTTGTATTTATGTTGTGCAGTGGCGGACTATGTTGGACAAGATGTTGTCTCGTCAAGTTTATATTAGGTTTCTTCGTTTGGTTCTACTGCGGCCGAGACTGTCGTCTGCTTCGTCGCGGCGTTAGTGCCGCGTTGCTCTTTGTAATTGTGGAGGGGATGGAGGTGTTGCCCTGGTTTCGTCGGCGACGGAAAGAAGGGCTTACCGCCGACTGGTTCACTTGATCGCGGAGCTCTGCTGAGCAGTTGCCGTTCGGAGACAAATGTAGGCGCCATGTTGGTCTTTTTGAAATGTTAAAACATATTGGTTTGGGCAGTTAACTTTATGCCAGCGCACTATATGCGTAGCCTAATGCTCCTCTTTTTGCAAATGTTATTGGTTATTTTGTTACTTCGCGCATATTTTTTGTTTGCNGTTAACTTTATGCCAGCGCAGTATATGCGTAGCCTAATGCTCCTCTTTTTGCAAATGTTATTGGTTATTTTGTTACTTCGCGCATATTATTTGTTTGCCTTTGATATGAATCGGCTTTGTGATTGCGTTGCAACAGTAGTCGATGTAGTTAGCAGTAGGCTTGAACTCCAGTTAACTTAATTTACCCTATCCTACGCGTGTGTTAGGCTAGGTTGTTGGACGCAATGCATACGCCGGTGATTTTATTGAAGTTTAAGTCAATTTTCTTAAAGTGGCGTTGGCGTTTACATTTCATGCCGTCTCATTTCGTTCATTTTAAATTGTAAGATTTCTTGTTCTGTATACAATACTTTAAATTGTATTCGATTGCGCGTGATGCAAAAGGAATAATTCTAATTCAATTTTATGTTAAACCTTCTAACTGTTCATGTGATTGGCCTGTGTATATATACACCAGCTCCAAATTAATGTGAGACTGTTTATTTTGTTAGATTTGCTTGAACTGACAAGTACATTTTTTGTAAATGAGTGAAACTATTTCCATTTATGTATAATAACAGTCAATGCCAATAATTAACTTAGGGTTTTAATTCATGTTAGAATTTTTTCTATTTTTATACATTGTAATTTTTGTAGTGTCTTAGGACTTATGTGTGTTACTCTACATTGCCTATTACATTCTAGTTTGATTGAAACATGTGTTTTTTATCTTTTAAGGGAGGAATGTTGTGTGCGTTCATTCATCACGCCCTGATCATCTCTGCTACATATTTTTTGCTATACAAACTTCATACAACCCCACCCTTACAAGGTGATATTTTCTTTGTGATATGAGAACGAAATTAAAGTAACAGAATTGATTATTGGCTCTTGTGGCTTAAATCGTAAGACCTATATCTCAAGATTATTCGTTCAGCACCAAAATAGCACGCTAGCACATCGGAGTCGCGAGTTATTCTTCTAGTAAATTTTTGCTCTCTTCCAAAATTGCGCGTGTAATAAGTCACAAAGTTATAGTGTCGGAACGCATCACTCTGCGAACATTATCTCCGTTTCCGTCCTGGCCTCTCACGTGTTGGTATGATTTCAAATACCAAATATCGAAATCCAGTATATTTATCAAGTCAGTTGAATCTTCAGTCACGCCCTTATCCTATAAAAACAGGACCACAGAGTACACACACAATAAATGCGCCTGATGCAACGAACCACTTGTCCTCTCGTGTTCTAAGGCCGTTGTTTGTAACCATACTTGACAGGGGGTTCTCCAGAATTATAAATTTGTATGTAGAGGTGACTTTTAATAGTAGTGGCAACTCTATTACATTTAATGTATTTGCCTATTCACGTGAAACACAAGTTGCGTACCTCACCTGGATTAGAGTGTAGTAACTTTCGTCAAACTAGTATGGCGTGTATTGGTTGAGAAGCGAGCAGCATGCTGGGCACCCTAGGCTGCTTGAAAGGGAGCCAATTGTGTTCTCGTGAAAGCGACCGCCGGAAGTCTTAGGAAGATCGGCCCCACACACAAAGACTATGGCCACCACACCAGCACTCTAGCTCCAATATCACTGCTCGCCTAAACCGCTTCCTCCGCCCTGTAGACTGGCCTATGCATCCTCTTTGTGGACGGCGCACCTTTGAAGGTAGTATTTAATCTGATTAGACAGGAAGGTGACCCGGCGTGGGTTCATTCCAACACTAGAACTGAGTGCGATTTGTACTGCGCAAGGTGTGTGGAATGTGTCGCAACACAGTTAAGATGTTTTACTTCGTGTTCGTTGAATTGTAATATAATTACAAACATAAAAAATTCGCTAGGTAAAACACCTATGAACGTCTCATTTGTTCTTACTGTCACAGTGGAAGGCATGGAATGGAACTGCATGTTGTTGCATGCTTATTATTGGCTCAGGAGTTTTCCAGGAGATGCCTAATATACCCGTGAAACAATTTCAACAGTAATTCTAACATATGAGTTCTTGAATTCTAGCTTGTTCCGAGATGAGTCCACAAATTTTTCAGGCATATAAATATAATTTTTTTATTACTCACTCAATCGCTTTTAAGAAAGAAAATTTTTAGTAAAACAAGAAAAAATATCACATTTGTGTTGTTCCTGAGCAGGGATGTATTTTCCGATGACTTGATGTTTCATGTAAATAGAGACCTGAAAAAAAATGCTAGTTCAATGACCTCTAGAATATACTCCATTTTCATATATAAAATAATGGAAATATCGCTGTTCATTGGTTGCTTGTTGTAAAAGCGGAATAGTGGGATTGTGTTTGCATTTTATTGTGTGTTTTTTATTGGCTAAGTGTTGTCCAGGAGGTGTAAACTGACGGGTAGACCAAAAGCATAAGAAATACAAACGTACAAGGTTTTGAATTCTACCTTGTCCGTAAATGAAACCACGAATTTTTCAGGTGTCTACATATCAATATTTTATCGTAAGAGCTGCTGGATTTTTTTTATATCGATAAACAAGAAGCACAGACTTCAGTAGCCATAGATGTAAAAGTTAGACTCGCAAAACAACGCCAACTGTTATAATTATTTCCGTCGACTCGCTGCATCTTAACTGCGGGCCGGCCTGCCGGTGTGAACTGTAGTGTATGCAGTTAAGGAGAGCGATTATTATTTTTAATAGGTTAGTTTCAAAAGTGCATACTTTACCGAGAACAGCCTTTAACCCAGAGCTCGCAGCAAGACGGAAGTACAGAGCACACCAAAATATATCAATATTGCAGCACGTGAGCTTGAAATGAATTCGGCACTGAACGGGATTAAGTTATTCACTTAAATACCATGCGGTTACCAGGTAACAAATCACGAGTAACAGATAACAAATTGCGGGAACACTAAAGCTCGAGTAATGCATTGATTTGACATAACAAATATACATTTCGCCCACCCACCACGTAAAGTGAATTGTTTCGGATGATGATGATCGAAGTAGTATGAGAGTAATTAATTTGATATTGGGCCATGATGCGTATGGAGTCGTGCCCTTTCATGGCTAGGGAAAATGGGAGTACACCGAAGAACTCACCAGCTAACGGCAACGTCCGCCATGTTTCCCCAAGAACGAACAAGCAGTAATTTACACTTTGAGTGTTACTGACGAAATACTAAGTAGCGGAGAACCTTATGAAAACCTCAAGATAGTTGATATTTCTTCACCCCGTGTCTTTAAAGACTGCAGATATCATATATATCCTACTTACATATAAATGCGAAAATGTGTTTGTTTGTTTGTTTGTCTTCTTTCACGTCGCAACGGGGCAACTGATCGACGTGTTTTTTTTACAGAGATAGTTGGAGGGCAGGGAAGTGACATAGGCTACTTTTTATCCCGAAAAAAATATCTCATTACCCAGGAATTTTTTTTTTAGTAAAATTAGCGCTCGGGGTACAATACTGCGTCAATGCTCGATATATCGATATGTCGATAGTTATTGGCATTGAACATAACTGATCTATTAATATGAAACTGAGAAATATCGGTAGATCGATGTTTATATATTATCTAAGTTTTCGGTTATCCTGTACTTAAAAGTACACACACGGAATAACAATGCAACGTCACACCCGAGCAACATATTGACGTAATTTCTTGCACATAAATAGTTGGAGGGCTGAAAGATGTTATTGGCTACTTTTTATCGCGAGAAATATCTCAAAAAATTCGTGTTTGTTTGTTTGTTTGTCCTTTTTTCACGTCGCAACGGAGGAACAGATCCACGTGATTTTTTGCACAGAGACAGTCGAAGGGCCGGGAAGTGACATAGGCTCCTTTTCATCCCGAAAAAATATCTCATTCCCTTAGGAAAAAGTTTTGGCAAAAATAGTGCTTGGGGTGCAATACTGCGTCAATGTAAGTTGTTAGTGTGGGTGTGGGACGAAAGCACAATGTCACACAAAAAAGCGACAGAGGCCCTAAACCGAAGTCTACAGGATATACGAAACAATACAGACATTATGCGAGGAATGATTGTATTAGTGGCTGGTGACTTCCGCCAAACTCTACCGGTGATTCAGAGAGGCACACCTGCAGATGAAATCAAAGCCTGTCTCAAGTCGTCAAGCTTATGGGCAAATATGAAGAAATCTAGCTTGACGACAAATATGAGAGTGCCCCTCTACAATGACGCTGAAACAGGAAATTATGCTGATGCACCATAAAAAATTGGAAATGGGTGGTTAGAAACAGATGCCGAGGGCTGTGTGTCACTAACGGGGAATTTTAGTAATTTGGTGCAGAGTGATACGGAACTGATTGCTAGCGTTTACCCAGATCTACAAATAAATATAAACGACGACCAGTGGCTATGTAAACGAGCGATTCTAGCAAAAAAAAATGGCATCGTTAGTGCTCTGTTCTGTGTTTATGATCAGTGTCTGTCTAATAACAAATACTGTTATTTCTCCCTATAGGTTTGTTACTATAACCACGCGAGCGAAGCCGTGGGTCAAATCTAGTGTATATATATATATATATATATATATATATAATATAGTGTTACTGTGAACTCTATACAATGCAGTTAAATTCAGGCGACGAGTTATGACGTCGGCAGCACTCAGAGTGTTAAATTAAGGAAAACCTTCCTCTACCATGTTGAATTCTTAGTTTTTCTAGCTTGTTTATATTTAAAAAAAAAAAATTTCGAAAGTACCCCTATACCTTACCAGTTATTGACTTTACACTGCAGTACAACAAAACAACCGAACTACGCACTTATAATTACGTTACAATATTAATTAATGCAATGTTGGGCAAATACAATGTTATCAATATTACAATATATTATTAAATAATTAATAATATTACATGTGCAGAAAAGGTTCCCCTTAAATACGAGACGAATAAAGAACGCTTATTTTGGACACGTGATATGATAAACGAAAGTGGGTTAAAAAAAATAAACGTTAACTAGATGAGGTCGGCAGGTGACCTTGGGCATGCGCGGTTGACCTGCCGCGGTGACGCGCGACCCCTCGGCTTGAGATACACATCGCCCACACCTCGCGTGACCAAGGTTGCGGCACACAGCGGCCTTGCGTGCCATCAGCGGACACGCACGCACGGCCCGGCCCAACACATCTGAGCCCGCATCCGACCAGCCTAACACAAGCCGCCTCTGCGGGCACGGACCACTACCGCCGCAATCCATTACATATCCCGAATATGTTCATTATATGTCCACAATGCCCAGATTTACATGGCATATCGTGAGGTTATACCACATTTTATACGAAATTCTAGATATTATAGGGCAATCACATGAAATACCCAGATGATATCCTGGGGACACGGTGGCTGAGCGGTTAGACTGCTTGCCTTCCACCACTGCGGACTGGGTTCAATCCCCGACCGGCACACTCCGGATTTTCCCAAGTGGGAATCGTGCCGGACGATGATGCTGGTCAGGAGTTTTTCTCTGGGATCTCCCGTTTCCCCCGCCCCTTAATTCCGGCGCTGCTCTATACTCACCTCACTTCAGCTCATCAGCTCTCAAGACCTCAATGTTAAGAACTGCCCAAATCTGTTCCCTCACTCACTCTTACAAATCTTCGTAATAAAAACGTATGGCCAGACATTAAAAAATCAACGCCAGACTGACATAGAAGAATACTTCACGAATTTTTTAAAATTTGTGCGGTTTCAGTTTTACGTGTATTTTCCCATGTAGCATTGTGGTTATTAAGTAAGTAGGTAATATTTGATTACGGCTACCGATGTTAAACTAATCATGCAATAAAACTAATTTGGATTTCGGAATAACTGTTAAGATGTTCCGTATACCTTCACTAACTTGGTTGTTAAGTATTGACTCAAAAAATTAAGTTATGGAGGAAAATACGTCCTAGCACTTGAACTGCGTAACAGAGTGTTGGAAATGCACGTTTTTTTATAGCGAAACTATTAAACGTGGTTCCGATGTGCAGCTCTACGAAAAGAACACACACTTCAGACGAGGGCTGTTGAGTGCTTTCAAGACGCCGCGCACATTAGAAACGCCATATTTGATTACTCCAAAATGGCTGAAAACAGCTTTTTCAAAGCGTTGTATCTTAAAATATACGCGTTAGGTACGTACAAAACTGCTCAAGGACCCTGCATTGAATTTTCCAACAGATTTTCCACCAATAAATTAATAGGGTCACCGCTGAACATCCCATAGCTAGGGGCAGTGATATTTCGCGAAAATATTTCGAGACAAGATACAGTCCAAAGCACTGTAGGGTCGTCCAGCTTCTTTGATTGGCTAAAAAATGTTCTGGCCCGTGTTAACAGTTTGCGCACGAATCACGAAGGTTCAGTGTCGGTTTTACTTAGTCCTGAGCGGCTTGGTCAAAGACGGACACAGCACCAGCAGCCAATAGAGGTATAGCAACAGCTGAGGTGTGTATATAGTTTTGAAGTCTACTGTGTGCTCCGGTTTTTACGCGAAAAGTCACTGGCCCTACCCATAAGTACACGCAGTGCGACGAGAACACTTCACGTCAGTTCAGAGCCTTGCGCTTAGTGGCGACGGCGCACTTGATGCGCGAGGCAGTCTCGCCCTTATCGCTCCTGCGTCTCTTTGCCTCAAACGCGGGAAACAGCTCCTGGTAGGCGGGAGCCTTAAGAATACAGGGGTGAAATACCCGCTTATACCGCTAACTCCAGCCGCACACGCCAGAAAATCTGCGTCACTTCCCACCAACACGTCAAATCGCCCATCACCAATCAGCTTCTGGTAGGCCTAACTTATAGTTACCAGGCGACACACCAGCCAATAGGGAACCTTTATCAACACACAGTAGCCACTCATAAGCAATGCCAACTTTCTGACCCTCGTACGACCAATCAGAGATTTTCTACATCGTCTATGTATAATTATTTACTTTCTGTGCCATAGCTGAGACGTGAATAAATCGCTGCTTCACTTCGGAAACAAAAAACTATTGTAAGTTTACATTACTTCTGTTTATAACTTAAGTTCTAACACCCTGTGTTTCGCACGGAGACGGGATAACGAATTATCATATTCTGTGCATACAGCTTTAATAACGCCCGCGGCACCACACACACGCGCTACTAAGTATCTCGCAGAGTTTCGCAACATTAACCTGGCGTAATAGACGGACGCACGCCGCAATACCTGATCTCTAGACGCACCTTTTTTTTCCCCCGCGAAATGATTTCAAGACAATTTGAGTTCCAAAACACTTTAGTTCAGAACCGCTCTGATGATTGGGTCATTTGAATTGTCACGCGTCTTATCTGTCTGCCGCCAATCACGGATGGTCAGTATTGGATAAACTTAATTCTTATTGGCTCACCCGACCGGGTCACTCCCGGATTTTCGCAAGTGGGAATCGTGCCAGACGATGCCGCTGGTTGGCGGGTTTTCTTGGGGATCTCCCGTTTCCCCCGTCCTTTGATTCCGACGCTGCTCCTTCTCACCTCAATCACCCTCATTANGTTTTCTTGGGGATCTCCCGTTTCCCCCGTCCTTTGATTCCGACGCTGCTCCTTCTCACCTCAATCACCCTCATTGGCTCTCAAAACCTCGCGGGGCCGTGGTGCTTGATAAATAATAATAATAATAAAAAAAACCAATGTGTGATACAATCATTTTTGCCATTTGTGTATATCTTAAACTTTGGCTCAAGAATAGCTAGCATGACTTTTAAAATAGTTTTGTTTCTAAACGGTGAGTTGTTCAATTTCTTATATTTGATTCCAAACAGACTCGCACTCAGAAGAAAAGTTTTGTTGAATCAAACAAAGTTTGTTCAGTGGAATCAGATTAATCGTATGAATATGCGCAANCACTCAGAAGAAAAGTTTTGTTGAATCAAACAAAGTTTGTTCAGTGGAATCAGATTAATCGTATGAATATGCGCAATTAAATATTTTGTTGTTGAAAACCAATTATTTGATTCTTATTTTGTTGACCCAAACAAATATTTGTTTGGCGCAACTAATGATTTGTTCGGCTTTGCTTAAATTAAACAGTTTAAATTAATATTAAAAAAATTGAGAGCCTGACTAAGATCAAAACCTAGGTCGTTTACTCCCGAGGGCTGCGCCCTGGCAACCTCAACTTAAGTTACTACTGATAAAGAAGGAACGTTTTTAAATATATACATTTCAAACACTCGACAACGTGTGGAAATAAATATTTCAAGTTTTACGGCTTTACTTTTAGTTTGCTGTTGGACTTGTTTTATTGAGATGTTTATACCGTTATTTGGCATCAGTAAATGCAATACAAAAACACTTTTAGTATCCCAATTGTCACAAAAAAAAATGTAAACAAACTCTCAAGCTGTATTTTCAGAATATCGCAATCAGATGGGGTTTTTTGTAAAAATTTCTGCACTTATTTTTTAATATTAAAAATTATAGGCTTGTACCACAACTTACATTATTGAAAAGTGGATATACATTTTTTTCTACTACAAAACAAATGCGATGAATTAGTAACAGAGAATAGGAACAATATTATTTAAAAATATAATTTACGAAAAAAAAAATTGCAACTTTCCAGCACGAGGACACGAACCCACTTGNGAACAATATTATTTAAAAATATAATTTACGAAAAAAAAAATTGCAACTTTCCAGCACGAGGACACGAACCCACTTGTCTTTTGTTACTACCCCACAATCTTAACCATAAGACCAATTTTACTCACATACTTTAATATTATTTTTGTACAGAATATTACAGTAAATACCTACAAAATATAAGTGAAGGTTGTCNTTTACTCACATACTTTAATATTATTTTTGTACAGAATATTACAGTAAATACCTACAAAATATAAGTGAAGGTTGTCTGGTTATTAAGAACGCATTTATTTCATTTTAAGAGTTCTGTGTAGATATGAAACATTAAAATAAAAAATTAATGAGTAACAGCATCCCGTGATTTAAAATTTTTTTTTGGCTGTATTATGATTATTTGAGCTGTTTCCAGTGTTTTACGTTATGATAACTTGCAATACATTTTTTGCACGCATCTGCGCAAACAGCTATATGCAGGTTTACATTTTTGAGTGCCCGCCATTTTGTTGAGCTCGTGGATACGGATCAGTGTTTAGTACAAATATTTCTTGAGCTCTATTACAAACATGGCTCTTGTAGTTTTACAAACGAGTATTTTTACAAGAGAACTTTTTGTTGTGTTAAAAATATTTGTAGAATTATAAACAACTTCTCAGTAAAAATTACAAATTTTCTTTACAATGTAGTTTATCAACTTCTTTCAGTGAATGATATTTCACTGACTGATATCACAGATTCTGTATTAAATCGTATGCAACATTATGCAAGTACTTTTCACATTTTTATGTGGAAAAATGTTATTCAACTGCGGAAATGACACTTTAAGTTGTTATTGTGTTACAAACCTAGGAGGAAACTATCCACTTGCTCTGAATGAATAGGTGATAGTTAAGATAACTTTCTAGTAAGAGACGTCATGACCATTTTGTATTGTACCTTTTGCCAGTTTATAAATATGCCCCTCATATGACAGAATTTTTATTATATTATGATAGTAGAATGATTATGCTGAGTCTGGTATAATGTATTTAAAATGGGACAAAACTGGCACCTGGCACCGGCGCCGGCAGGCCGACATGTTGTGACTTCACCCAATCACCAAATTTAATCCAGGTGACCTTGAATTTGACCCATGACTTAGACCTTTCACGTTAAATAACCTTGAACCCGATTTTTTTTTAAATTTCCAAAAAATCCTTAAAAAATTTAAAGAAAATTTGAAGAAAATTTTAAAAGATGTATTAAAAATGTTTATAAAAATTATAAAAAAATTATTATTAAAAATGTATTTAAAATTATTATTAAAAATATGTTTAAAAAACTTACATTTCTGGAAAATTCCCCAGCACAACGTCCAGCAGACGACTGACCCTCGCCAATTGCAATTGACTGTTTTGTCAGCAGCCCTCCGCCCCTATTAATGTTTCTCATTAGTTAATTAGTCGACAGGCCTTCACCCCCCCCCCCTTCAACCGTAATAATTCCCTCGAATGCAGGTGTCTTGATTGTTTCCGTTTGTCATTTGTTTTCAATTTCAACACCTAGGTGGCACTGTTTTCTCGATTTCACCGCCAGGCGAGCTGGTGATTTAACCACCAAGTGACAGCCATATTTGTTTATGTTATTAACGTATAGGTTGGTGCTTGTGGTCAACTAATCATATTCGCTCGACCCCTTCCACGGAATGCCATATCTACTGTCCATTTATTTTCAGTATCGCCCACTAGAGTGCACTGGTAAATCATTTTTCAACTACCAGAGATAATTAAGTCCCGGGAAGAGTGCTATCGACCTGTACCGAATTGTGACGAGGACATGTAAATTTTCAAATTTTTTTATATTAATTTTCAAATGCAGGTATTTTTATTTAAAATAATTTTTTATATAAACAGGTTTTTTTTCTAAATAAATAAAATGCAACATATTTTTTTACACAAAATTTATTCAGTAAATAAGACACGAGTAAACACATATATAAAGGTACATTAATTGCAATCTTCGGTGTTCACAGCTCGATGTCAGCATCGTCGACCCAGGAATTGTAGCGGGCTGGGAAACATCACCACTTGACATACGAACGCCCATTACGTCGTTTCAGCACCTTCTCGACCAAATACACATCAGGAAACTTTGTAGGTAGGATCTCCTCTGTGTAGAAACCAGCATGGATAGGAACATTATTCAGATTCTCGAGAAAGTTGGTCCTCGGAGTATAGTTGCGTTTACGTCGCACATGAAAGAGTTCAGGGCTCCAACTCGATGTAAATCTTGCTGTATGTGGAATAATGATCTATGTTATGTTTCGTCATCAGGGCCTTGAACTTTGCACTTTGCATTGTNAAATCTTGCTGTATGTGGAATAATGATCTATGTTATGTTTCGTCATCAGGGCCTTGAACTTTGCACTTTGCATTGTATAATTCCTTGCCGTGGTCGGTTTGTAGTTTAGTCGGTATGCGTCCTTTGCGCAATACATCCGACATGGCCTCGGTGACATCGCAGGCATTCTTCGACTTGACGGGCCTGGCCCAGGCGAATTTGCTATANATACATCCGACATGGCCTCGGTGACATCGCAGGCATTCTTCGACTTGACGGGCCTGGCCCAGGCGAATTTGCTATATGCTTCGTTGATGGTCAACATGTATTTGATTATATTGTTGACCCGAGCATACGGTATCATATCCACGAGGTCGACTTGATATAGGTCATTCATCCCACATATCACGACCTTGCGGGGACGGTAGTTGCGTCTCGCAGATGAGTGTAGTTCATTGGCGATTCCCAATAGACTCTTTACATGTAGCATCCCTCCTTCAGTACTTTGATGATTTCAATTATGTCGTTATTGTGAGAGTAATTCCAACCCTTTGTGAAGAAGGAAATAGTTGCAGCCTATCGATCAGCTCGTTTGGGTCGCCCCAGAATATGCAGTCGGTGTTTTTATCGTCGTCTATCTCATTCAGACCTTCGCCTCTTTTCAGTGCTAGGCCACTGAAGGGGTCAGCGAGAATGTCAATTTTTACATAATCTTCGTCCTTATAAACAGCTGTCTGAGAATTGCTATCTTGGTAAAGTGCATGCGTGAGTTTGAGAAATGTCTTGTATTCCAGCAGGTCGGATTCTGGGCTCCTTGCGAAATAGAAGTTCGTTAAGCCCGAGGGTTACACGTGTCTTTGTCGCTACTCAGCCACCATAGTTATACAGGGAGTGGCCAGTAGTTCTATATCAATTAAAAATAACCACGTCTGATTACTGTGGACTGGATGTTGCTTTAGGGGTAAACAAATACTCGTATTTTCAGTTATTTAACACAGAATTTTATTGATCAGAAGGTCACATAGTTATTACACACCCTGGCGAGACTGAGCCCCCTTCTAGTCGTAAGCCTGGAGGGCTGGTGGACTGAATACTATGCGTCGGGGAAGGTTGTTGAAGGGTGACGTTTCTCTACTTATCTGTGACTGTGGCTTTTGGTGAGTTGTCTTCGTTGGTAGCTGAGGCATGGTGAGTTAGGTGGCCCTGGTTCAGGCCCTCGGACTGGCTCTCGTTGACGTGCTGTACTCAGCTGGCTTCTTCCTTCGGCTTCGACTGACTCCCTACCACATCCCGCTGGACTCTCCCTCTCGCTCGATGTGGCGCTTCGAGGCTGAAGCTCACCACTCGTCTTCGCCTTTGGTTGAAGTAGCTGGGTCAGCTCGGCTTCCCTTCTCGGAAGTCCAGGATTGGTTTCCCGGGACTTGTGCTTTCTCTTTGATCTCGGCTGGCGTTCCTCGTCGGAGACATCGCGTCCCCTCTCCTACATCGACGTCTGCCACGACTCGTCTCGCGCTCTCGACTTCTCCGCCTAGGAAACTGTCACTACGTTTTCGGAAATGAATTCATAAGTTCTCGGCACTTCTACTCGGTTTGTCTCGGGAATTTACACATGAAGTTTCGGCTCACGACTCGCCTTATAGGGGAATGGCGCCACTCGAACTGGGCTGCCACTCGTTTGCGGGAATGTACTCATATTCTCGGCACTGTCTCGTCACGCGACTGTTTACTCCCGTTTCGGCTTCCTCTATCTCGTCTCGCGGCTGAACCGCCGAACTACTCCCGTCTCGGCTGGCGATAATTGCTCCCAAACAACTGATTGTTCATTACTGCCTGGGGCCGGTCCCGAACTCCGGCCCGTTGATATGACTGCCTCTCGCCTAACCGCCTTCTCTGTCCACGACTGACGACAACTGACTGACCTCTCGCGACCTAATCACCACGACTGAATTACCACGAATCTTGGCTGCTCCTGAATCTAACCCGTCTCTCGATATATTCAAATTGGCTGTCAGCGATTTGTGTCGACAGAAACAGGGACTTCCCCGGCGTAACTCGCACGTTTTTTTTTGTATAGGATTTCGGTCTCGTCAGCGACTCGCTCGCTCAAACTAGGTAAGGAGGGAGGGGTGCGGCAAGCATCTCGGGGGTTCCCGTAAGCTGTGTCGGCAGTATCTCGTCCAGGGGGTTACCCTGCTTCCTTCGAAGAGGGCTTATATCAGCTAATTTTCGGGACTTTCCCTCTTTCCTTCGGCCGCGGTACATCCCCTAAAGTTTTTATATGTCGGGACTTCCCCGGGGATTATTTGTAAAGGTGTGAATACAGCGCAATTCCTATCCTCTGTACCCGTCACGCGTCATCTTGTAATCGCCTACTTGGATAATCCCATCAGGTNAATACAGCGCAATTCCTATCCTCTGTACCCGTCACGCGTCATCTTGTAATCGCCTACTTGGATAATCCCATCAGGTATAAACTCTATTTCATTAGCACCTAAGAACCATTTATCATTATACTTATATACACTGTGGGTAGCATCATTATAGGGATATGTGAACGACCGTAGGCAGCGACAAACCAGAGCATTGGGTTTGAAGACTGTCTTCCATACCTTTTTCTTGTGTGGCAAATCCACATCCGATCCATCGTCCTGATATGTGTGTACTTTTCATCATGTTTCCGCTTCTTTATAGGCTCAGCAGTATCGTCGATTTCGGTTTTCACGACTATGGGTGCTCCATCGCTTTCTCTGAGCACTTTGAGACGGTGAGTAATGGGCTTAAACATTTCTTTATTTAAGGTCGCGCGATATTTTGGCTCTCATGACTAGTAAATACTTCGAGCGAACAGACTGAATCGTCCGATGTAAGTCGATAGCAATGTCAGACATCGCACTGAATAAAATTGTTACTGATGCTTTCTTTTATAGGTTAAGTTTTGGGTCTCCACGAAAATACTTCAGATCTCGACAGGCGTTCGCTGCAGGCATCCAATATGTCCATGCTGTGGTTCTGAATATCATTTTTCGAGGCTAGATGGGAAATCGAGGTGACGAATGTATGATTTATGGAATCTTTCAGCCCTTTCAGATTCTCTTCATTTTGTGCAGATGCCACATTCCACCTGTTGACAATTTGTCTTTGAACACTCGTCACATACTCGTCCATGGCCATCATATCACGTATGATCTTAGTCTTTGCAGGTTCCATCTTCGCCCGAGCTCGGACAGATAGTTACGAAAGAATGTGTTTTGCAACATACTGTGCAATTCCTAGATGATGGAATTACCAGTTTCGAGGACGAAATGTTATGTAGCAGCATCCTCGGATCGTTCGTATTCGCCAACATTTTGAATTATTCTTCTACCAACATCGCAGATTCCATAGTTTCTTGGTACGAGACAGCCTCCATCATTGTCTTAGTGAAGACGCAGTTTGAGGTTACTTTGCCGGAATTTTGATATGCTGTAACTCATTCTCGNCCTCCATCATTGTCTTAGTGAAGACGCAGTTTGAGGTTACTTTGCCGGAATTTTGATATGCTGTAACTCATTCTCGATGGTCGACGATTAACTTATTGAATACCCGCCAGTACCTGCCATTGTATAGTGGCCGGTCCTTAACTATTGTCAAAAATCCATACTTCTCTTTCTAGCACGAGGTACACAGTTTTTTGAAATCTGATACCGTTATGTCCGTTTTGACATGATCATCGTAAACATGCCACATGTGACTTAACAAAAACTGGATACAATCGGACCGATGCTGGNGTCCGTTTTGACATGATCATCGTAAACATGCCACATGTGACTTAACAAAAACTGGATACAATCGGACCGATGCTGGGGTTCGAGCCACACATCTACGAAGCTGGCAGAACACATGAGTCGTCGAGGTCTGTAAACATTTTACCAGTCAACATGATACGCAGCAAATACCTCATTGGCAGGCCGAGCAATAGGCTGCAAGTATTTTCATTTTTTGTCCCTCCAGGTTTTTAACTGCCTGTAGCACCGCAAAGCATCATTTAGGTTCCGGTCGTTGCGAAAAGTGCACAAGATGTCGTCGAGACGGAGAGTTGGTGAACTTTCGAAACGAAGAAATAACACTACACCTGCTTTTGAGAAGATTGGAATAAGATTTATGGTGTCCGGAAGTAATAAATCAAAGTGCAGTGAAATACCTGCAATCGTTATGTTGCAGGTCTCCAAAGAGTTAACACATGCTAGTGAGATTATCCTCAGCATTATCGGCTTCAAAGTCAATCGCCATGGAAGATTATCTAAACGTCGAAGAGCCTGTCATTTTTAAAGACAGCACAACGAAAGTAGAACTTCACCCATACCAGCATTTCGTGATCGGACAAGACACACTACCATCGGAAGTACGAATTGTGGTCCAACACCGGGATATATGCTATCTTCCTTGCCAGTCTTTCCTGCGTATGTGGGGGACTCTGACAAAAGAGGATGTATACAACCCGGCATCGACGAAATAAAGCAATGGAATTCTTCACCTGATCGATCACATCTAGTATTTTATCAATGGTGTCGAGGTGGACCAGTTGCGAGATGCGGGCATTACCTCTTCTTTCAAAAATTACCTTTCGCTCATGCCGAATGAGCTGTCTGCTGCCAAGATGGCACGCTGGGGAATTAAAGGTGACTACACTATTCCTATTTACCATGGAGGCAAGTTAGAAGTGCGCATCCTGCGCTCCATGCTATTGGAATTTGCCGAAGACTACAATCGAATTATCTTCAATTCTAAGCAGGAACTGGTGCTGCTTCTTGCTAATACACATTTAGATACCATCGTGGGTACAGGGTAAAACCTGGAGAGAGTGTAACTGTAACTACAGACTATATAATTTATGCTGCCTCATGTACAGTTGAGCAATGCTGAGCGCATAAAAATGATGAAAAATGTGGAAGAAGGCTAAAACAAAGATGTGGATTTCAGATCGTGGAGTCTCGAGACATACCCCGGATTAACAGCAAGCCAGCACATCAACTGAATGGTGAAGTCCAGCTTTACTTCTGAGAAACCATGGTACATCATCGTTGTACTACAGACCAGAAGACAGCACAATGTGAGAGTGAGTCGTTCGCAGTTTATCACGTTTCAAATAAAAAATGTGAAAATATTTTTGGATAGCGAAAACTATCCATACATTGACATGAATATGAACTTTGAATATGGGCAGTACCTACTGGCATATCAGATGTATGCTCAATTCCAAATAGCAAATCATGGACGCCTTAATACTTCCATGAGTTTGTCGCGCTCATGATTTTCGATGTAAGTAAACAGTACGAGCTTATTACCTTAAATGTGATCGACTGCAGGATCGAATTACCAATACATGGTAATATTCCTGCCAACATGTAGGCATTCTGTCTGATACTTCACGGCCGGCTTGTATCGTACAATTGCCATGCCATGTCCGTCAAAATAGTGTACAAGCGGCGCTGATAATATATCAACATAACCATTCACACACTAGAACTGTTTATTCATANTCCGTCAAAATAGTGTACAAGCGCCGCTGATAATATATCAACATAACCATTCACACACTAGAACTGTTTATTCATATTCGAGCATCTTCAGCTTCAAGATGTACTGTAATCTGCAGGGTTTCTAGAGTCGAAATAGCTTCGTGCTCAAGGATNTTCGAGCATCTTCAGCTTCAAGATGTACTGTAATCTGCAGGGTTTCTAGAGTCGAAATAGCTTCGTGCTCAAGGATATCGCAGTGTTCTACGACGACGATGGCAAACACGCTCACGCTCTTTCCACCCCCCTTATTCGTGGATACTCTTGGATGAGAAGAGCAAGAAAGCAAACGCTTTGTAACCAAGTACTACCACGGACTGGAGTGGGACGAAGGCAAGATTCCATACCATCATGTGTGAAACTTGCTGCGAATCTTTCTGATGCAGTACTCTAAGGCCTCCATTTACGTAGCACGGCGTGAGGAAAAAAAATGGCTTAGCGATTTGTGTAAATTTTTAGTGGAAATTATCGACGCGCAGGCCGAGTTTTGATGTCTTTCACTTCGCAAGCTGACGAATTTTTATTGCTATTCGAATCGTCATATCTGCGACAGGTCAGAACCTGACTGGGACTGCGCACTTAAGAACGTAAAGCTGCTGTGCAAATGGCATGCCTCGTACTTGGATCAGGAATGGACTGCCTACGACTTGTTACAAAGTCACCCTTCTTCTAGAAACGAGAGGGAATTTAGTTTTTTGTATGGTGGCACACCTNATGCCTCGTACTTGGATCAGGAATGGACTGCCTACGACTTGTTACAAAGTCACCCTTCTTCTAGAAACGAGAGGGAATTTAGTTTTTTGTATGGTGGCACACCTGATATACGTCTATATTATATATAAGTGGTAAAAATCGACGAGCTCGTTTAGTCGTTGCATAGAGGTCTGATCGTCACCATGACTCCACTCTGTCCTACGAAAATGTACGCAATCACCAAGCCAGACTACAGTAGCGTGGAGTATAGTTTCATTGCAGAAGATGGATATATGCGCACCTACACCGATACCTACGATGGTAGTGGCATGCAGCACTGGCGATTCGCATATTTTCCAATCGTCTACAAACCAACGCAGTTTCAATTGGACTGTCCGGGAGTATCGGCCTGCGTCGTGTTCCACATGACGCTGAAGACTCAGCTTCCCTGCACCGTGGACCAAATTATCGCCCCCACACTGACTTTTGCTACCATCTACACACCAGACTGGCTGTGGATTCGCTCCAGGCGGGGCACGAACGATCGGTCCATTCCAAGCAACCTGGGTCCAAGATGGATGCCGCCAGACAGACGACCAGACGCCACTGAGTGCATCGCCGACGCCAGGCACTTGTGTCAGTACCCATCATGGATGATTCTGCCTCTAGTTTCAGAGATGAACCTGCCTTCACCCACTCGCCGACGACCAGCAATGTGTACTCACAAGGCTGTTGATGCCGATACTGCTACCGACAGACCTGGTGCCAATGAGCCAGATGTTGGTACTAGCATCATATAGCCATCTATTAAAAAGGAGTCAAGTCTACACTGCAATGNGGTGCCAATGAGCCAGATGTTGGTACTAGCATCATATAGCCATCTATTA
The DNA here is from genome assembly GCA_002778355.1 of Clitarchus hookeri. Taxonomy (NCBI): domain Eukaryota; kingdom Metazoa; phylum Arthropoda; class Insecta; order Phasmatodea; family Phasmatidae; genus Clitarchus; species Clitarchus hookeri. The sequence goes on from NQII01001616.1 coordinate 456,361, forward strand.
AAAAGGAGTCAAGTCTACACTGCAATGCTAATGTGATGGATGGTGAATCGGAGACAAGTACTGCTGCTGCTTGTGTTGAAGGGCTTCATAGCGACCTTGTGATTTGTGCAGCCCTTCGTAGAGCACTGCTGCTTACCGCCATACATGAATTGCTCAGCCTTCTACGAGATACCCAAAACTCATAGTTTAAGATCCGCTGATAGTAATAACATATCATTTGGACTATATTCAAAGGAGATTAATAAAAATTACTGCATTTTTGCTGATTATGTATATTTAATTATGTGCACAGTAAACGTTTTGTAAAAATATTTTGTGTTAAATATTTTTTAGAAATCCCTGCTTTATATAAAATAAATATTTTAAATAAAATTCTTGCATTTAAAAGTTTATATTAAAAAAAAGACAATTTACATGTCCTCCTCACCATTCGGTACAGGTCGATAGCAATATTGCTGAGACTTAATATTCTCTGGTGGTTGAAACATGANATGTCCTCCTCACCATTCGGTACAGGTCGATAGCAATATTGCTGAGACTTAATATTCTCTGGTGGTTGAAACATGATACCAGTGCGCTCTAGTGGGCGATACTGAAAATTAATGGACAGTATATATGACATTCCGTGGAAGGAGCAGAACGAATATGATTAATTGACAGAAAGCACCAACCTATACTTTAAAAACATAAACAAATATTGCTGTCACCTGGTGGCGNCGAATATGATTAATTGACAGAAAGCACCAACCTATACTTTAAAAACATAAACAAATATTGCTGTCACCTGGTGGCGAAATCGAGTAAATAGAGCCACCTATGTGTTGAAAATGAAAACAAATGACAAACGAAAACAACCAAGACGCCTGTATATGACGGAATGATTATTTAAAAGTGATAAAGGGGGGAGGGTGAAGGCCTCCCGACAAATTAACTAATGAGAAGCATTTGTAGGGGTGGAGGGCTGCTGATTAAAAAGCCAATAGCAATTGGCGAGGGTCAGTCATTTGCTGGACGTTGTGTGGGAGGTTTGGGACTGGCCGGTGGGTAGGGGGGAGGGAACCTCCAGAAATGCAATTTTGTTAAGTACATTTTTAATAATAACTTTTAAATAAGTGTTTCATAATATTTTAATATTTTTTAAACATTTTTAAAATGCGTTTATTTACAAATTTTTTTTCTTCAGATTTTTAAGATTTTTTAAAAACAATTTTGTAATTTTTAAAAATTCTTTGGGTTCAAAATCATTCAAGGTCAAAGGTCGAGGTCATGGGTCAAGTTTAAGGTCAACTGGATCATAAATGGCGGTCGTGTGACGTCACAACATGTCGGCAGGCCAGCGCCGGCACCTGTGCCAGGTGCCAGTTTCGTTCCATTTTAAAAACATTATGCCCGACTCTGCATAATCATTCTACTTATGGNGCACATGTGCCAGGTGCCAGTTTCGTTCCATTTTAAAAACATTATGCCCGACTCTGCATAATCATTCTACTTATGATTTTGAAACTCTCGGTTTATTGTTTACTTGCTTGGTATTTGTCAACATCTTTATGTGTATAGTTGTGTATTTTTGGCACGTGGTGTTATTATCAGTTTTTCGCAGAACATTTTTTTCATATTTCTTACCAGTCATAAAAAGTTATTTTGGATTATATGACTAGTGATTTGTCGGATGTAACTTATAATATGCTAGATAATTTTATTTATATAGATATGCACACATCAATTTTTACTGATATTACTTGTGATAACATTTCATATTGAAAACTGATCCAATTTAAAATTTGTTTTGAATCATTTTAGTTTTTGATTCAGTAAATTTTTGGCGTTTTCTGAATATTCGTATTTTGTTGTTTATTTACAGCTTCTCAAATTCTTTCCTTTATTATAAGTGATCCCAAGTTTATAATGCAAGAATATACAGAATATACTTTTCTTGTGTACATTGTTATTGATAAAAGTTATGTTAATTACCTCTTTGTAGTAGATTTATAAATTTCTCTGTTCAATCATGTTGCTAGTATAACCCGTTATTATGCGGAAGAAAATGTGGTATTAATTAGGTCATTAGGTTTTGAAAGTGCAAAATAACGTTTTAAATGAATAAATGCTATTATTTATGACAATATAGTTTGTTGTTTTAAAGCTTTAGTTACCCTTTTATTTAATTGGTGTCTGTATCCTTTTGTTATCTTTTAAAGAAATGACAATTCGTTTATTCAAGAAAGAAAGAAATAACAAGCTATCGCAATTTATAAAGCAGTAAGTTTTGCATAAAATTGTGCATGCATCAATCTTGTGTCGCGCTGCAGATACTCTCATTTTTCCATAGTTTTTTGACTACGGTAAAATATTCGATACTACAAAGCTCTTGGATGAATTACGTCAACAGCGAAAATCCTTTGACGGTGTTCGAAATGGCACTCAATATAAATAAAAACAAAATTTATGTTAACTGGGAAAATATTTTTCCTGCTGAGGGACAATTTGCTAACCATGGCGAATGTGCGACTGGGATATTTTTGTTTATTACGATCCCCAGTCGAATTAATGTGGGGTGAGTGGTTACAAAACGGGGAGAGGGGGCATTGAACACACCTCGTAATTTACATTTCAAAGCGACACATGCGCGCGTGCATCCCTTTGTGGGACTTGAACCGCTTCATCTCACTTTGGCAGGTAGCCCACTGCATCCGACCAACCAGGTACTGGAACGCAAGGAGTAAATAAACACAAGCGTGATAAATAGATACAGTTACTACCAGCTATTAAAAGCAGACTTGCGCAAATGCGGTAGCAAAAATTAAAAAAAGAAAAGGAAGAAACAATGTTTATAGCGCTTCATAACAAAATGTATTATCTCGGCAAAAATTTCCCAAAATGAGAAATCTTTGCTTTTCGTTCACTATCGCCAAACCTTGAAAGTGTGTTGTATATTTACTGCTGGTTAACATGTTCAGTCCATGTTTTCACGATCGAGGACATGCAGTACTTGAAAGATACTTACGACCACACAGAAAAAATATCTCATTTTCGTTGAAACAAAAATATACCTTTGAGCCATTTCTTTGAACGTATAAATTGTTGTAAAGTTTATAAGGTGGTGACAAATTTAATAATTTTAACCGCTTACAAAGTACTACATTTCCACAAAGAAAATATTTTGTTGAAGTGTTAATGTAAACAAAGCTAAGAATTAATGCTTTCACAACGGAATGTTATATTACGCTAAATATGACAGGAAGCACTAAATATTTGAGCTACTGCATTATTAAAGTAATGTTCACCCAGCACAAGTTTCTACGCTGACTTGACATTGACATATCTTGTTTTCATGGTGGAACTTTCTGTGGTCTCACTACTTTGTAAAATGGCGGATACTAGTGAACAGCGATAACCTCTTAAAACTTAATGTAAATTTAAATTATAATACATAATATCGGAACTAAATTTAACTTAGATCAGCTTTAAAACTTTTTTAAAGCAGTTGACTTGTGTCGATTACGCATATAATTATAAAGCAGTATAAAGAATACTACAGTTTGCCATACATCTAGTAGAATGGGCACAATATGAAACAGAGTAACGTGTTATAATAGAGGAATTCGTAGGATGTTAGATTTCGTGAAGTGGAGAATGTCACGCACACAGGGAACGGGTTCAATCATCACATCTGTCTTAACCCAGTCACATCCAGTGTACATAATTGTGTACATTACGCACGTTTAGGTAAGTTTTAGTCTCCACTGAACACTATGAAGCTCAGTGACTAATGATCTTACCTGTGGGTAAATGATTCGCAAACTGCCTTACTGGTCTAGGTCATAATTGGTGCATATACCTGTAACGAACATATAGCCTACTTCTCATTGGCTGTGGCAACGAAACAAGCATTGGGTTGACTTAAGTACAGCGCACATCATTATATTTTTGTTTGCAACACCTGAAGCCGTAAAGTAAACTAACAGGAAAGGGTTACATTTTTTTTATCGGTAATTGTACTTAATTGGTTTTACATGCGAAAGTTGTTTAAAAACAAATGAGAAACAAGAAAATTATTAAATTTAGTGTTAACATCAATTCAACCTACATCTGTTTTGCGGCAACATTCGCCCCACCTTAATGTTGCCTGTACAGTAAGAACTTAACATTGTCATAGACTGTTAATCTCGGTAACTTGAGCACTTTTGAAAACCTTGCTTATGATATACTTGTCTAATTACATTGTATCATTCCACCATATGTAAATTTAACATCACCATGGGCGTGATCACTTTATTCATGTACAGGCCACCTGTTTTTCGAAAAAAATTCCGCAAAAGTTAGATTTCAATACATTACGAACATACCAGCCGTATTCTTTTGATTATTGACGGCGTGTTTGTGAGAAGACATTTTCTTACCTCACTGGCCAATCAGAATTAGGTTACTCTGATTCTGCACGTCTGTGATTCGCGGACAGACACCTTAGAAGTGTGCGAGTTAAAACCATCCGACCGCGATACTGGATCTGACCTAACGTGTTTTGGAGTACAACTGGTAATAGAATCTTTTCGCGAAAAACGGGTGGCCCTATTCATGTACCATGCATGTGATAGTGTTAGAGATGAAAATAAGTTACCTATATTACAGTTCTTATTATGAAGTGAATTAAACAAGAAACACTTATGACACTGGTCATGCATTTAAAAGTTGCGCTGGCTGTAAAACTCCTAGTCTTATGACCATTTTTATTTCTCCACTGCCAACTTAACTGACAGCCCGCGTGCTGATGTGCATTGTATATGTAGTTAAGGAAGTAATTATTTTCTATGGTTGAACTCAAAAGTGCTTATTTTACAGCGGACAGACTTTACAAAAGTACTTCATATTTCATTTATTTTAATACCGTAACATTATATTACATTTACGGCAAGGTTAGTTACTAATAAATCACAGAAAAAACAATTGCTGTAGTGAGTGAGTGAGTGAGTTGAGAGATTGGTTTACCGTGAACCACTTTTAGGAACCCAAAATGTGGTAGTGATATGCTCTAACGGGTATAAAGCAATGAAACATAATCTTGATGTGCCATAAATAGAAACGTTATACTCGCAATACAAAGTCAAGAAATGAAACTATTTTGCTTTACTTTTTCTTCGCTGCAAACTTAACTGGAAGCCTGCATACCGGTATACAGTACACCGGCAGTGATTTTTTTTAAGGTTGATCTCGAAGGTGTTTTCTTCGCCGTGAACAGCCTATATCTTCACAATAGTACATGAGCCTGTGAAGTTTAGCCAATAGGTAGGAACAGGAAAATGTATCGTTTCAAACGACCTGCAGACTAGAATCCATAGCCCTGTGCATCTATGAGCCTCAGCTCTCTGACGATATGCTGCTGCCCCGGTGTGTAGCCATTGTTACTTAAGACCAGAATGAACGGGATTCAGTGCGTGTTTCCGCACACGTCTGCCACTGGCTCAGAGTTCACCTGGGCGCGTCTAGTAAACTGTGATCCAGTTGCAAACATAAAATAAATGTGCATGTGTTTGATGTCTCGCTTGCTCTAGAATGAATTAGCGAAATTTTCCAGTCCCTATCCCAACCATACTATCCCAAGGTCATTTAACTCAGGAATTTACAAGTCTTATTTAAAAATAACGCCTTCTTCTCCTTCCCTGTAAGGAGAAGGGCTGTGAGAAGCGGAATCTTGCATGTACGGCAAAACTATCAGATTAGTTTATCCGTATGCGGGCAGCTCCGTCGTGAATCCACATGCCGCGCCAGCCGATGTGTTTAATTATTCACTGCGCCGCTCCGCGGCAATTTAATTAACTGCATTTCCAACCCTGGACACCCGCCAAGGCCAGTTCCACGTCCGCTGTGAGAGAGTGCGCAATTTGAATAACGAGATTATTCAAACCTTGCAGCCATTTCGATATACAGGTTGATTCACGTAGATGTATCCTGCCACGTTACGGAATCTATTGCTGACATACCGTGAGGACGCCTATCCTAGTCTCAGCAGTTATGGAGTAATTCTTCACCTACTACTTGGTATGCTTGATGGAGGGAGAAATCATATCAAATTGAGATTTAAATACTCAGACCAAGATTATTGTAGTAAATATTTACTCCCGGGCTTTACTTCAATATTATACTGTCACGCTTGCAACTTCCGTTAGGTTACTGGCTGGTGTCTTTGTAAAAAAAAACTTTTATTAGCCTAACTCCCACACTAAACGTGTGTTATTTACGCATAGTCACATAGAACGCCTGACAATTAAAACCATCATGTCACAGTAGGTGATACGCACTAAAGTGTTTTCGAGCACAACTACCGGCTGGATATTTTATCGAAAAAAAACCGGTGTCCTTCTTATCACTAAGGTTCTGCAAAGTTCGCGTTATTTTTTGAAAACAGAATAGATTTAAAAGTCATGCGCGAATGCTTCGCTTTTTGTCATCGGGCAACATACTGTTTTACACACCGTAGGTGGTTATGGACCAATACGTGACAGACTGAGAAAATCACGTTCAAAAAAAGGCAAGAAGGAAAACGGGCACTGACTGTAGCAGAAGCCAATAGACAGATGACACCGACTCCATCAGACTTTATACTAGACGGTAAAAACTAGCGAGCTGCGAGATATTAACTGGAATTTCGTAGGTCCCTATGTATTAGCCTTAAAATTTAATGATAATTATATGGCGTGATTACAAGGAATACTCGCTTTCCCGAAAAGAGTTTATGACTATTCTGTATTTCAGGTCCACTTTAGTTTATGGGATTGCTTGGACTTTTACTTGTCTTTTATGTCCATCCGCGAATCACACGCGTTCAGTATAGGAGTACCATAGTTATGATTGGTTCAGTCAAATAAGAAAACGTCGTCCCAGAAAGAAATGCGACCAAAAGCAAAAGTAAAGCTGCAGATGCGCACGAATGATATGCTATGGTATTCTAGTCTGCGTGTAAATCATCTAGCCAAAGTCACGTGCCTCTAATTATCAACATTCTGGTACAAAGAAATTGTCACATGGTGGCTGAAAGAACAGAGGATTTTTTCATAACGCAGTAGCCAGTCAGATCCAAAGAACGTTGGTGCCGCGGCGGCTGAGCAGTTAGACTGCTCGCCTCCTACCAAGGCGAACCGGGTTCAATCAGCGGCCGGGTCACTCCGGATTTTCGCAAGTGGGAATCGTGCCGGACTATGCCACTGGTCGGCGGGTTTCCTCGGGATCTCCCGTTTCCCCCACCCTTGCGTTCCGGCGTTGCTCCATTCTCACCTCATTTCACCCTTATCGGCTGTCAATACCTCGTTGTTAGGAGCCGCCCAAATCTCTCAGTTCAACTCAACCCAGAGAACGTTTTTATAACGTCTAATAACCATGTAACAACGGAAGTTTTGTAGCATCAGTGAGACCCACATGCAACTTCACTTCTGTGTACGCCCCTATTATATGGCTTGGTTATGTGACAGAATAATACGGCTTATACAAGGAAGCAATAAATAAAGTTATAGTATAATCACTCCTCTATTTCCCCTTTTAAATACCTTCTATTACACTATGACATTTTAGATCTATCGCTTGACAGCATGGCTGTTATGGCAATGAAACTAATAATGTATCGAGTGGCTATTAAATGGTCGCAATAGACAGAAAGCCTACATTAGATTCACATCAGGTATTGAATGTGGCTACTCGTATGGGAATAAAACATGCACCGAGTTGATTGCTCATGTAGCACCGCTGACTTGCATTCGGAATGTCGTAAGTTCATCCATTCCGCCTTCACAGAGTTATGGTTTTTTTAAAAGTGGTTTTCTTCTTCGTGACAAGAAAATAATGGTGAATTCCCCTTTAACTATTTCACGGCCACTTTAATGTATGGACTTATGATGGAGTGGAGTGGAGAAATTTGGGCGGCTCTTAATATCGATGTCCTGAGAAGCCGATGAGGGTGAAGAGAGGTGGGTATGGAGCAGTGTCGGAATGTATGCAAAAGGGGGAACTGGAGATCCCCGAGAAACCCCACCATTCAGTGGCATCATCCATAAAGATTATTACGTGTGAAAGTCCGGAAGTGACCCTGTGTGGGAGACGAGTGGTCTGACCACTACACCACCGCGGCCCCAATTTATGATGGACTCATGTCCTACATACACATATACACACATACAGTCATTGATATATATATATATATATATATAAAGTCGGCTGTGTGCTCTGTTACAAAATACTCAAGAATACAGAACTAAAACAGACACCTTTACGTTTAATTACAGCATCACTGACTAGCAACATGGCGGAACGCCGTTCGCCAATCAACAAAGTACTTTTTTGTCAGGTGGCAGTCCAGCAAACAGGTAACGTTTCGTAGCACGTAATAACCATCAGACAAAAAACAAACTTCCAAAACTTCGCACAGTCACTCGATGAATATATACGTCTACGTCAGAGGAACCAACATGCCAACTGACTCCTAAACACTCATTTATCTACGCCAAAGAGTACTTAATATTAGAGAGAAGAAATGGTAGCGTGTATTGCGAACTACACTCGTACACACCTGCAAAATGGCGTCACCTGCCAGAAATATGGTGGAACGTCGTTCACTAATCAGCTCCTGGAGACTAACTACACAGACGGCAGACTGATCAGTAGGGAATATTTTATAAACGTGCAATAGCTAATCAGACACAAAGTACGTTTCCACAGCTTCGAGCCGAGAGACCAATAAGCAACCAAGTTTGCTTGCATCAAAGGAATCGACACACCAGTTCGCTTCTATTTACTTACCTTATCTGTGTCTATGCTTTGATTCGGCTGCGGTAGTATGAACCATTCATAACCTAGAACCACAGAATAGGTAAGTACAAATTGGGAAAGGGCGTGGCGGTTACTTTGNATCATGTCACAGTAGGTGATACGCACTAAAGTGTTTTCGAGCACAACTACCGGCTGGATATTTTATCGAAAAAAAACCGGTGTCCTTCTTATCACTAAGGTTCTGCAAAGTTCGCGTTATTTTTTGAAAACAGAATAGATTTAAAAGTCATGCGCGAATGCTTCGCTTTTTGTCATCGGGCAACATACTGTTTTACACACCGTAGGTGGTTATGGACCAATACGTGACAGACTGAGAAAATCACGTTCAAAAAAAGNAATACGTGACAGACTGAGAAAATCACGTTCAAAAAAAAGGCAAGAAGGAAAACGGGCACTGACTGTAGCAGAAGCCAATAGACAGATGACACCGACTCCATCAGACTTTATACTAGACGGTAAAAACTAGCGAGCTGCGAGATATTAACTGGAATTTCGTAGGTCCCTATGTATTAGCCTTAAAATTTAATGATAATTATATGGCGTGATTACAAGGAATACTCGCTTTCCCGAAAAGAGTTTATGACTATTCTGTATTTCAGGTCCACTTTAGTTTATGGGATTGCTTGGACTTTTACTTGTCTTATATGTCCATCCGCGAATCACACGCGTTCAGTATAGGAGTACCATAGTTCTGATTGGTTCAGTCAAATAAGAAAACGTCGTCCCAGAAAGAAATGCGACCAAAAGCAAAAGTAAAGCTGCAGATGCGCACGAATGATATGCTATGGTATTCTAGTCTGCGTGTAAATCATCTAGCCAAAGTCACGTGCCTCTAATTATCAACATTCTGGTACAAAGAAATTGTCACATGGTGGCTGAAAGAACAGAGGATTTTTTCATAACGCAGTAGCCAGTCAGATCCAAAGAACGTTGGTGCCGCGGCGGCTGAGCAGTTAGACTGCTCGCCTCCTACCAAGGCGAACCGGGTTCAATCAGCGGCCGGGTCACTCCGGATTTTCGCAAGTGGGAATCGTGCCGGACTATGCCACTGGTCGGCGGGTTTCCTCGGGATCTCCCGTTTCCCCCACCCTTGCGTTCCGGCGTTGCTCCATTCTCACCTCATTTCACCCTTATCGGCTGTCAATACCTCGTTGTTAGGAGCCGCCCAAATCTCTCAGTTCAACTCAACCCAGNCCTCATTTCACCCTTATCGGCTGTCAATACCTCGTTGTTAGGAGCCGCCCAAATCTCTCAGTTCAACTCAACCCAGAGAACGTTTTTATAACGTCTAATAACCATGTAACAACGGAAGTTTTGTAGCATCAGTGAGACCCACATGCAACTTCACTTCTGTGTACGCCCCTATTATATGGCAAATCAATCATCATGCATATTTACTATTCAGGGAGGGAAATCACCTTCCCTGGCAGGGAAATAATTTTTCTTACATCAACCAGGGAAAAAATATTATGATAGGTGAATTCCTTGGCACTCTCACAACTCCCTGCCCTTAACCCCAAAAAAAATTGATTCACGCACTGACCGCACCGTGGTACCGTCTGGCTGAATGTAGTTTGCGTGTTCAAGGTGTACAAGAGCGTGAGACCTAAGGGCGACATATGCGTGTATATCAGATAGGTCATCACCTCTACACGCAAGGCACGCAGCGAACTGGCGTGTAGTATATTTTATTTTGTCGGCAACCCGCGTGTGGGTTTTCAAACGGGGTTTCTATGTCATTAATCTACAATAACTAGAGTAAATTGTTTGTTCTGAATGTTAATACGCTACTTTAACCATTTCAGACACATATTAATTTCCGAGTTGAAGCTTTGCAATTTCGTAATTGTTTGGTATGCACTGTACTTGCCCTCAGAATTTTTCTTCTAGCCAATAAATTACTGCGTTTAGAGTAAAATTCCGGACTGGATTGAACTTGGACTGGAGTCAACACGGAGTGAACAAGGGTTGAAAATGTGTTTAAAGTAAAATTTTCAATCCGTATTGACGTGTAGTCAGGACGCAAAGTTGGAGTGAATCTGGACCTAAAAATTTTGTAGCGACATCTTTCGGCAACACTGTAAACTATAGAACAAATAATTCGAAATTTTGTTAAATTGTTCTTGTTCAGAAGTACTTAAAAAAAACCCGTGCAGTCCATTTCAATCCCTAACCAAATATATCTTTCCTATCCTTTTTTCCGTCCAGTAAACGGAAAATATATTTTCGAACATAGCATAAAAAAGAATGCCACGTATTTCTTCGTCCACCTATTTCTAAATTCCTTCACATCCATTTATTTTTCGCTTCACTTCCAAAAAACACTTATTTTGTTAGTCTTGGAACGATCCTAACCTCTTACATAATCAAACTAACGATACAATATGGCGAATACATCTTCTTTGTTTTCTTTTCTGTCCGACGAGTTGACGAGTGTTTAAAGTAAACTTTTCAGTCCGGATTCTACACTCCAATCCACCTCGACAACTGGACTGGATTAGCTCACTCCACTCCTACTTTAGTCCAGTCTGGATGTGTTTATACTAACATTTCAATCTGGATTCTCCACTCCGCTCCAGGTTCAAACCTGATTGAAATTTTTCTCTAAACGCACTAAATGACGTGCTGCGTGCTCAAAGACGTTACCAACAGCCATTCTTGAAAGAGGAGCGTGGTAACTTACGCAAATTAGATTCTCCGTCGGAAAGACTCTCAAAGCATTGGGCAACGATGCCTTACTGTATACAGCACTGACCAAAAAAACTTTTCGCAGGCAATTTTTTCACGTTTGGGGATACGGTGACTGAACGGGTGCAAAAATAGCCTCTATCAGAATTTTCATGTTAAGAATGATTGTGAATATCCCCTTTTCAGCAATTTTCTCTTTTCATTTAACTCCCCCATTCACAAATAAATTGATGTTGTCTGACGTTGCAAATAAGACATTTTGACGCGTGCTGTAATTAAACTGGCAAAGAACACATTTCGTTATCGCAATGAGTTATATACAGGATCTGTGTTCGGTGGTCAGTGATATGAAACAGTCCATAACGCATAGCAGCAGCACGGCTTACAGTACTGGTCAAATACAACTTTACTGTACAACATGCTCGTTCTTCCGGCCAACGTGCTGTACCGAGCAATCGTGCAATACAGCTCTACAAACGACACACTTTCCTAGAAGTCCGCCCAGGCCAGCGCTTTGCACAACTTTCGTAGTGGCTGTACGCCACACGTCCTTATTTGACTTAACACCCCGAATTATTGAAGTTCACCCGACACTGTTCGTTACTGCACATTATATAATTATTTACCCGCCTTTGCATGTTTATCGTCTGCTATCCCAACGATTATAGTTATTCGTGGCTGTGTTTGTGGTTTAAGTTTATTTAATTATTCACGAAAAATCAGCACTACGGCCAGTTTGTAATAATTGTGGTGGTTCGAAACAACCACTTTCACAAACTCATGGTACTTATTGGGCAACAAATGGAATGGAATTAAGACAAGCACCGAGCGAGGTGCTGCAGTGGTTCAACGTTGGACTTGCATTCAGGAGGACCTGGGTTCGAATCCTGGTAGGGCTGTCCTGATTACAGTTTTCCATGTTTTTTTTTTCCCAAATCACTTGAGGCGAATGCTGGGATGGTTCATTATTACAGGCCAGGGCCCAATACCTCACCGCCCCTGCTTGTATGAGCTACTTGCTCCATCTCTTCTGACCTAGCTGTCTACGAGATGCTAAGCAAGCCCTACTACCTACATACACTAAAACAAGCACACTGAAAAAAATTTTTTTTTGTGGCAGCTACAAAGTATTTTGTATGTATTCACCCTACCAAACGTTTTTATTTTCGCGGCGAACACAAAAATGTTTTGTTGCCTTCATAAAATAAATTTTTGGAGGCCACAGAAGTTTAGTGGTGATAACTAAACAATTTTTGTCTTCAACAAAAAAAAATAAAAAATAAAAATTGGCAGGGCGAATAAAAAGAAGATGTGCGACGGCCACATATTGCATTTTTTCAGCGCAACAAAATAAACAAATCATTGCAGATTATGTGATCAGAAAAAAAGATAGGCTTCTCCTCCAGGGTATGTCGAATAACATTTAGTCCAGTCGTATACGTGAAAACGAATATTACTGCAACGCGTAAAAAATTCCTTTGGCATCTACTTAACACTTTCAGACCCACTTTAATTTACGGGTTTAGGTGTTGCAAACGAAACATGTCACGATGAATGCTGTACTTAAGTCAGCGCAACACCTGTTTAGTTGTCACAGTCAATGAACTGTAGACTATATGTTCAGCTACAGTCATATTAACCAATTATGACCTAGACCAGTAAAACTGTTTGCGAATCATTTACCCACAAGTAAGATCACTGGCCATTGAACTTAGCAGTTTGCAACACAAACAAAAAAATACCTAAACGTGCGTAATGTACACAATTGTGTACGCTGGGTCTGAATGAGGTAAATTTAAGGCAGCAATTCATTACGTTAGTATTTGGACATTAAAATAAAAATAATATTTTCTTGAATTTTAATTACCGCGACTCTTTTTTTAACGAGGTAACTTTCAGCAGGCGATCAACGGAACTTCATGGAATATTAAATAACACTTTTTTTTAAATATAACCGTTGTTACTAAAAATAACGGAAAATGTCACCCATAAATGCAACAGATAGAGACGCTATTGTTTTTGCAAAAATAATTTTGCACAGGCTAGACCGTAATTATTCACGTACACACGCGTAAATTTACTCTGGTGATTGGCCACGTGACTTTGTGTGTCTTATGGGCCAATTAGAATAAAGTTAATACGACTCTGAACATCCGTTATTCGCGAGATGATATATAAGACGCGTGACAATTAGAATCCTCCAATCACGAAAGTGGGCCTGAACTCAAAAGTGTTTTGAGGTACAACTGGTCGTAGAAGCCTTTCGCGAAAAACAGACGCCCCTGTGTACAGTTTATTGTTAGAGGCACCTGCTTTTCGCGAAAAGATTTCAGGACCAGTTGTGTTCCAACGCACTTTAGTTCACAACCACTTTGGTGATCGGATCGTTTGAATTGTTAACACGTCTTATCTGTCTGCCTGCGAAT
>NQII01001616.1:470643-481289 GCA_002778355.1 Clitarchus hookeri
TTCTTGCGGTTGGAGTATCTGGCTCGCTATTTTTGGAATTTCACTTCATATCTGTTATTTGTACTGGACTTTTATTTGATGTCGTAATTTAAGTTTGCTTACTATTGAACGCATGGTAATGGTGAAGTGTGATGGTGGAATGTTGGTGTTATCGGCAGCCTTGGGCTCAGCCGTCATCTTCCCGGGAGACCAGCGATAACATCTTCTGCTCTCAGTTTATTGTATGAGAACACAAGTCCCTCATTAAATGGCTATCCAGTATAAAATAACTGGGAGACGTCAGCACAGTCTGGCTTAATTAATTATTTTACATTGTTATACTTACTAAAATTAAAACATTGAAAAGCATTCCAAAGTACCAAAAAATTTATATGATAAAAATTCACCGTGCAGTTTCAAAGTAATAACCACATGCAAGTTGTCGCGGCAGATCTACGTGCCATTGAAATTGTTGGTGAGAGCCGCCCAAAATTCTCCACACCACTTTACTCCAGACGGGCAACTTTATCCGGCAAGTGTATTTGGCATGCTCGCAGTACTGACTCCTGGTAATGGCAGTGAGGCAACTTTATCAGTCGGGTGTATTTGGCATGCTTGCAACACTGACTCCTAGTAACAACAGCGGGGCAACTTGAGCCGGTGGGTGCAGTAGGGTTTGTAGAACAGCGCCGCCTCCTGGTGACGACTTGAGCCGGCGAGTGTGCGCGGGCGTGCTCGGGCCGGAGCGAGAGTCGGGCGGCGCAACGTGGGCGACGCGTAGCCATGACGACGCGCGCACATCCACTCGGCGTCGCAACGGGCCCGGAGCGCCGAGACGCCCCGGTCCGCGGCCCCGCAGTGTGTGTCCGGGACGCGGTCGCAGACGGGCGTGCTCCGCTGCCGTCCACGACCTTCACACGCGCACGTGTGCCTAGTGCCGTCGACGACCTCCAGGAGCGCCCTCCACCCGTCGGTAAGGGTTTCCTAACACCCCGGAGCGGCGTGTCGCGTTCAAGTCATACGAGCGAGGCAGAGTAACGGGCGACACTTACACGCGCGCCTTGCGCCCCATAGCTCTTACGCCTGCAGCGTTTCCGTCGTCGCGCTGTCCTATACAAATAAGAAATGTAACCGTGGAACTCCACTACACGGAATGAAACCCCACAGTTTCAAATACGTCCGTATGGTTTCAATTTTCTCCTTCCTCTAAAGGAAACTGTGCAGGCTAACTCTAAAAGATATATTTTGTTTTAACATTTTCACGATTCTTTCCCCTTAAATAAACCTAATATTAGGAAAGCCAAATTATGCGTATTTAGCTAATTTGTTATTAGCTTCTCTGGCAAAAAGTTGTCTTCATTGAACATTTATCTACTGAAATTTTCGTGTACGGGCAAACGACGGCTTCGCAGAAAATGTCTCGAATGTGTAGGACCCGTAAACACCAAACGCCCGCCTACCTACAGCTTTAGCTAGTTCCGTCGTTAAATCAGCAGTTCTGCAATCGCTGTTTCCAAATACCTGTGATCGTATCTGCGTATGTTGTAACACTGACCGTTATTATTTTAAGACACGTTATGCACATATGCGTTTGTGTTGCTTTTGTCATTCGACTACAGTTTGCCCGGCATGCCCTGGACGACATTTAACAAATAGGAATCTCAACTGACGATATATAGATCTGATCACGTCCCACCAAGCCGAAAAAGNCCTGGACGACATTTAACAAATAGGAATCTCAACTGACGATATATAGATCTGATCACGTCCCACCAAGCCGAAAAAGAAATTGAGTTGCCACTCTTGCTTAAGCTATTCAACAAATGGCAGCGAATCGAATGTATGCATGACAGTGAAGTCTAACGAGCTGCCAGAAAATGACACAAGATTTCGCAAGTCCCTCCTTATGAGNCGAATGTATGCATGACAGTGAAGTCTAACGAGCTGCCAGAAAATGACACAAGATTTCGCAAGTCCCTCCTTATGAGTAGAGACTGGAAAAAATCGCAAGTTCAATGACATTCAGGCTACACTCTACAGCCGTATGTACAAATATGCCAACATCAACTGCACATTGGTTGCTTGCTGTCACAGTGGAAGGCGACGATTGTACCAGAATTCTCCAGGAAGTGTCAAATACCGCGTGGGCCAATGGAAAATATATATATAAACGCATGTGTTTTGAATTCTAACTTGTACTAAAATGAATTCGCGAATTCTTCAGGTCTCTACTTATGAGTCGTACGTAGGGACATAAAATGTTCTCTTTTCAAGCGACCTGGAGGCTAGAATGCAAGGTACTTGGTAATTTCAAGCGTCAGCTTTCTGCTCATTCACTGTTGCCCCAGTGTGTAGCCAGTTTAGCGCAAACCAGGTAGCAAGGGATACGGTCCTTGTTTCCCTGTAGGTGTGTTATTGACTCAGGATTCACCTGGGTGCGTCAAATAAACTGTGATCAGATTACAAACATCACGAAAATCTACGTTCGCGAAATTTTCCAGTCCCTACTCATATGTTAAGGAGTCACGTGTTAATATCTCATTTAATACCGACAACAGAATGTTCTGTGTTATACTAATTAAAGTAAGAACAGATATGAATTTGTGTAAAGAAAAAGTTGCATATATTTGCCTATCAATTGCATAGTTATATGATCGACACATATTTACCCGTTATTAGATACAGGGCAATGTTGATTTTTAAAAGCGGTGAAAGATTGGGGTACAAATCTAACAGAAACTTCCGTTTAAGTTGCTAAAGAACACTATTGCTAATAAGGACAATACTGCTGCCCGAATTTAATGCCATATAGACCCTACACATTGAACCACGTACATTATTTGCGTTTAAAATTTTGAAGTTTTTTTTTTCGACTAGCGGTTTCTCACGGGAAGGTTAAAAGGCAGTAATGTTCTCCGAACCAGATGTTTGTAAATTATGAGAATGGAGCCGAAAATGTTACAAGTCCTTGTGATGATAAGATGAACTTCAAGCAGTTGAACTTAATATTTACGTCAGTGATTGTATCAGGTTTGTTTGTCACTACCTTGGATGACTTTTGAGCCTTTAATAAACATTTATTAACAAAACTAGTGAAATAATTACAAACTCTGGTCTTAGGGGCAGTGGCCAGTGGAAAAATTGCAGTGTCTGAAGTGTATCGAGCAGAGTGAAGTCCAGTACTACTGTCACATGAACTCGCGAAATTCCCGTGACGAAGATTATATAACCGGTCGGGAATTTGGTTTTATCGGCGAAAAGTTTACACCGTGTGTCATTAGTCGCAAATGCAAGTTTTGAGTATGTCTGGTATGCATATTTTTGTGTACATTTCAGCATGAAAACGAAAGTTTTGGTTATTTTTATAGACTCTGGAACTGTGTTTTCATTCCTGTGGTTGTCCTGTTCAGTGTATTCCCGAGTCATTCACAGCACGTGCTCTTTTCGCTAGTCGANGTGTTTTCATTCCTGTGGTTGTCCTGTTCAGTGTATTCCCGAGTCATTCACAGCACGTGCTCTTTTCGCTAGTCGATATACTTCGAGTGTGTTCAGTTGTTTCTTTCAAACGTGCCTATCATCTGCCAGACGGACGAGTTTAAACGATTCGTTTATGCGCACACTCTGAAATCGATACCGATAAAACTGCTCCAAATCAACGAATTTTATATTGCAGATCTGTTAAAACTCTCCATTTGAATCTGTGAAATTCTACTGATCATTTTAGTTAGTGATATTAACAGTTAAACATAGATTTCTAGTGATTCCTGGTGAATTGTACTGGCCTGGCAATGAAAGTACAGTGTATTTATCTGATTCGCCAGTACATAACCGCTCATTGACTGAATATTCAGTACAATATTTCTACTGACTGAAAACACTTATTCTGATCTAAAGTGTAGAGGCCATTATGAAAATAACTTCCGAATATAAAATTGTAGCACTAGCTCGTTAATNCTTATTCTGATCTAAAGTGTAGAGGCCATTATGAAAATAACTTCCGAATATAAAATTGTAGCACTAGCTCGTTAAGAATGTGTGTGGCTTCAATTACAAACCCTTAATTTCGCAGAGCAATTGGTAGAGCTATTGATTTTTTTGCAAAAAAATTATTAGTATGCGGTATACTTCAATACCGTAAGCACCCAACAGCAATTTATATATTACATTGGTTGCTGTTTGCTTGAGAAGGCGTCTTTTTGACCGGACCACTCAGAATTCGGCAACATCGGCACGGCTCCTACGTTATTCGTGTGCAGGCAGTTAACACATGTCAAAACGTAATTCGGCCAATCAAGATAGGTAAACAACCCGACAGTGTTTTTAAATATAAGTTGTCGTGAAATATTCTCAAATAATTTCACTACCCAGAGCAATTTGTATACATTATAATATAAGAAACTTTTGGAGTCTAGGGATTTTATTTGAAGCAAAACTAGTCTGCGCAGTTCTTTATATCTCCTTCCGTTTTTATCATTTAACTGTCGAGACTATAAAAAGGCTTTTTCCTTGTGCCTCGGGTATTTATTTGACTCGCTCGCTCTATTTATCAGTATTTGTTACTCGTTAAAGTGATTTCCCAGGCTTGTGAAAAACGTCGAAGCCTATTCACGTGTTTGAGTAATTGAAGGCTATCCTACCACCACTTTAACTCGTAAAATGTGTAAAATATCTCACTTTTATTTAAGAACAGGTCCAGCACATTTTTAAGCTGAAGATATTATTAAGAGACAAAATTTTACAATTTCCTTAACTAAGTCGTTATATTTAGTAGTTTGGGGCTTTGCATCAGAAAATTTTTTTTCTCCCTGATAAGTCAACTTATAAATGCTAAATCATAGCTTCCAGTGTGAGCTTAGTGAGAAGAGTTTCTCTTTCACTACTGCGCTAGTGACAGCCAATTATAAATCTGCAGGGAGCCGGCAGCGACCAATGGCCTTGTTCAAAGACAGACGCCGCTGTGTCACTGCAGGTTTCTTACTGTGCCAATTTAAATGAATATATTTATGGATTTTGTGTGAAGTGGTCAAAAGTTCGTTTCATAATTTCAATTTTTTTTTTGCATTAGCGAATAAAAACAACAGTTTTACTGCTCTTCATATATATATATATATACAGGATGATTCTAAAATCATGGGACAAACATGAGGGGTGGTAGAGCTCACTAAAACAAACAATTATTGTATAGGAATATATGGGCGGAAGTGACGCGTTGAGGCACAAACACGAAAACATAACACATTAACGGAAACATAAAATGTTCATTAGCTGCATACTTAACGAGTGATTCCGTACAGAAAATGTTAAAACAGTTGCTGGAAATTCATCCACCAACAGTCATATATATATATATACAACTAAATAATATTTAAAAAAAATTAATGATGGCAGATAAAAGTTATTGTAATTTTTCATTTTAAAATTTGCTTAGCGAAAGGTAGTCGTAAGAATTCAGGGTCACACACAAGCAAAAACAATGCAAACATTTTTATGTCTTCAAAAAGTTAAGAATTTCTTTTACGTGATTTTAATGATATCTTAAGTAACTTGATTTCCTTAAAAGTCAAAAACTAATTTAATGGAATAAATTACTTTTTATAATTGACGTGTTTTGATAAATGGTAAAATACATATTCTGTCATATAATTATACAAACATAGCAGAAATTCATTTTTAAATTTATATGAATTGACGTGAGATATAATAATGTCTACGATTTTGAAAACAATTGGCACATTTATAAAATAACTAATTTTAACTATTAAGATAGTGCCTTGCGCGTAAGGGCTACAGGGTATTTGGAAAAACGTGCTTGTGTCGCCCTTGCATTCCGTTCCTTGAACGTGCAAAATAACTACAGGTAGGCTGGGCACGGAACATAATCGACTTTCTCGGCGTATCAACCCGCTCGTGAGTACGCGGCGAAGAAGAATCGACGAAGTCTCGAACCACTTAACTACGTCTGAGATCTGGAGGGAATGATGCTCCACGGACAAGGCTGAAAAAGCAGAATTTCTGCAAGCACAGGTAATGCCTCTGATGCCTTAACTGATCCTTTCGCTGACAGTTTCAAATAACTTGGCAATGTTGCGATCTGATATATGATGTTCACGGTTGATTGAGCACTTTTGAAAGCCCTGCTTAGGATATACTTTTCCTTCTCGGTGTGTATCCTTCCGCTGTATGTAAAATTTATATTTTCATTGGCCTTATCACTTTATTTGTACGCCAGTAAAAAAAACCGTAGAATTCTTAAGAATGTAAATGTGTTACTAATGTCAATTCATATTTTAAAGTGTATAAAACCAGAATTATTACTTTCGGATGCCAATACATTTCAACGTTACACTCGCAATAGAATGTAAAATTTTAACCACTATTTTCAAAGACTTGCTGTCAACTTTACTAGGATTCTGCATTGCAATGTATACTGTAGTATATATAAACCGCAAAAAAAAATTGCACCACCAGAATTTCTGAATTTCTAGATTGCTCATGGCCCAAGATAAGGTATGGGATGAAAATAAACACTGTTTGTACAGAATTCCACATCTGACTTGACGAAACCAACGAATTCGAAGGAAAAAAAAACAGAAACTGTGGCAATGTGCAACCACAAAGTAAATAAGTACACGTAATCGAAATGACGTTGGAGCCACGGTGGTGCAGTGGTTGGACTGCTCGCCTCTAGTTTAGGAGAACCGGGTTCGATTTTCGGATTTTCGGACATGGGAATCGTACCGGACGATGCCACTGGTCGGCGGGTTTTATCGGGGATATCCTGTTTCTACTGCCCTTGCAATCTGACGCTGTTCCATACTCACCTCGCTTCACCCTCTTCGGCTCTCTATATTTCGATGTTATGAGCCGCCCAAATCTCTCGAAACCACCCCTCTCTCTCTATTTTGATTTTAATGGCAACATTTATTTACGAACCTACCAAATTTTCTCAAAAACAAATGGCATCCCTAGTACATAAGGTTCTTCACTACTGGATACTGTCTTCCTGCTGCTCACAGTTAAGATAATTTAACTTAATTCCTATATTACACTGTGATTAAATTGATGAAATCGGCTTTACTTTTATTTAGTTGGCAGAGAAAATTAGTTCTACTCTTCGTCAGATCTACGGACATTCAAGACAAGCTAGAACTCACTCGCTTATAACCAATGCGACAAATACACCAGCTTTGTTGGTCTCTGAATTCACCCATAACATCGTTATTTAGACCTACACTGTACTGAGCAACGTTAATTACTGGCCAGTTGTTAGTCAATAAGACGGCTATTTGTCAATATTACAATGAAATGGCCTCTTATACTTATCATAGTATACAATACACTGTGTAAATTTGAGTAATGTACACTTTGAGAGCTGTCGACGTTTTATTACTTTGCAGTGAACGTCATGAAAACTATAAGCTCTTTACGGCAAACTGAGAACTTTTGAATATCTTGCTTAAGATATATTTGTGTACACGTTGTTTATTCTTACACCATACGTAAAATTAGCTTTTCCATGGGCCTGATCACTTTATTCATGTTTCGGTCAGATGAAACTGTAAATTATTATGAAAGTAAATATTTTATAAATTTGCTTATCCTTAATTATACGAATGAAAAAAAAGAAAGCAAAACAAATAATGTCAGTATTCGCAAATGTTTACCTAACACTTTTAATCCAACCCCAAGTTGTGGAACTACTTTCCCTCCGTCGTTACCAACTTTACTGGGTGCGTGCCATTCAGTGTACCCGTCAATCTACAAGCAGGTAGCGCCAGGGAAATTTTTCAAAGGTTGATTTCGAAAGTGCCCAATTAACTATCATCCCATAGGAAATAACTAATGTAGCCATGGTTATGCCTTACATGCTTTCCAGTGTGACGCAAGTTTCTTTTTAAGCTTTTGGCTCAGTCGAAGCATACAATATTTAAGATTACGAACACTGTCGACTTTATTATTTATAACATATTAATATCCTATTCCTGTGAATATTAATATATATTTACCATTAAAACGACGTTTTATATTAGTGACTTGGCTGGACGTACAGTGTTGGGCACAACGAAGGTATATATGCCCAATGCCCACAGCAGTTTTTCCAACAAGTAACCAACTCATTACCAACAAAATAAATTTCAAATGAGAGATGGATTGTGTGTTTAAAAGCATAACTTTTAAGAAAACAAACTAAGTTATTATTTAATTTAATTAGATATATAGCGATTCTCTTTGTTGTAATTATGCTGGTTAAACAATGTTGAGCCTAATTAACAACAAGTACCAATTACCAACCCCTGCGTTCACAACATTTAACACAGCATGTAATAAACTAACCATATTTCAAAGAGAAACGGTATCAGGCATGGAAAAAACATTCGTAGTTTTTAGAAAGGGGCATGCTTTACAATCAAAAATCTTATTACACAATTTGACCTAAAATTTTAGTTGTACAACGTTGATCCAACAGAAAATACATACCAGTTTGCCAACATTATGTTTGCCAACTTGTGTTACCAACCATCAACCATCCTGTTTAATGTTTTAGTGGCGTAATTATTTGACGGGCGCTTAATAGTTACATAACATTTTCGTTGTAGCTAATATTTTTTGGAATTTTACATTGGACCAATGTTGTATTAATGAACGTCTTCCAGCTCAACGTAAATTCATTCTTTTCAACCAAATGCAAACCGTTGGGCCAACATATGTTGTTGATGGGGAAGTTCTCTTCTGTTCCTAGCTGGTATTAAAATCAGTGCATCATCTGTATACGGAGATATTTCACACCCTATTGGAAGTACTTGGAGCAGTGTGCCAAAGAGAGTATTCCACAAGAGTGGTCCAAGGATTGATCTCTGTGGACAACTCTTTGACATTCGTTTCCCTAGGCAGACACCATTAACTTCATACTTGCTTATTCTATTTTCGTAGAATATTCGTATCAAACCGTAGAGATTTCCGGGACATCCCTTTTTCTTGAGTTGCCAAAGCACTTCCGGCCGCCAAGTATTATCCAATGCAGAATAGACAAATACATAGAGACAAAATGGCGTCGCTGTTCCTTCGATGCAGAACTACCCAGTCTCTGATTGGCTGCGCGAGGCTCTGGGAACGGGTCTTATGTCTGATTGGATACCGCGGGCTGCGAAAGATTGCCCATTGGCTGGGCTGCCGACTGGCGAGTAGGTTACCATGCGTTGATTGGCGAATGACGTTTCAACATGTTACTGACCAGTGACGCCACATGGCTGGCTAGAGTTCACGAATAAGCGGCTGTCTCACCTCTGCATTCTTGAATACTTTCCGTTTTAATCGCGCAAATGGAGCTGAGCTAAAATGTTCTGAATCACAACTAGCCAGGCACTCTGTCGTGCTAATGTGGTAAACCTAAACTCAAAAAAAAAAAAATTCGGATTTCCGCTTCCGTTAGATGTCATGTGAGGGTTTATTTAAACGAAATCCAGCAATTTTTACAAGCGAAACCAGCTTTTTCGTACTTTTTCGTTTCATTTAAGTACATTTAATTACCGTACGCTGTTAGCAAGTATATTATTGAACGATCGCAATACGCATCCGTACGTTGTCTGTTAACATAACAAACTCACTGAAAGCATAAATACTGTTTTATTAAAGACTTCGTTAAATATCCAATTTCATTAAATTTAATGTGGAAACTTTTCAGTCATTTTTACTTATAGTACATAATTGTGGCTAGGGAAAATAAAATATTGTAAGTTTACGTTGAAACAAGTGTCTCTAATTATAAAAAAATTATTTTACAGCAGCAAGAAATACACCTGTGGTTACAAAGGAATGTTTTAGTAGAAAACAAACATTTTCAGTTCATTATAAAATACTTTTGCTATCACAAAATAAAAATTATAGCTATGTCTGAACAATTAGGTTGCAGATGCCACGAAAACATTCCACTTCATCCAAAAAGAAACAAACAAGATAAATTATTTTAATACATTTTGTACGTAAAATATTTTCTACAATCCTTGAAAATTTTCGTTGCAAACACATGAAGAGCACAAGGCAAGACGGGAGAATGTCAGTTTCATGTCATTTCCGCAAAAAGGAGGAATGTCAATTACAAAAAAAACAAGAATCAGGAATGTCACATGTAACCAATATTACATTCAGCATGTTGGTTGCAATTAAACTAAACCATATGTGACATAGACTCCATATTACAACATTTAATAACTTGTGAGCAGAATATAACAAATCTCAAATGTAATAATATCGTGGAATTCACAAAAATGAAAAATACTACAGATACAAAAAAAACTGCACTGTTATAGGCAGATAAAAACTATTTGGTTTTGCTTTTCTTCCTGTTCTTGGCTTGGTTGGCTGCTTGGCGAGTCTTGTGTGGCAGGGCTTCAAGGTATTTATTTCCTTCAGGATTGCAAAACTCTTTGAGATGTTGGAATTCATTACTCCAAATATGTTGGTATAGAATCTGTCACAAAAAAGAAAAGCTTAGTTTAATTAGTATATTGCAAGTATCCCATATTACTGCTTGGTTTTACAGCACGCAGTAAAGCGTAGGTGTGCATACACATACCAACAGGTTGCAAACAATCACATGTTTTTATACATTCATGAAGGTGGTCCGGAATCAAGAATTCGCCTCTCTGCAGTGATCATGTAAATGATGT
>NQII01001617.1:0-37890 GCA_002778355.1 Clitarchus hookeri
AATAAATGTGCTCAAATATATAAACATTATACATATAACTTTTGATAATGAAATGTTTTTAATCAAATATTACAACACTGTATTAACACGTAAAACACTTTGAACGATATTTATCGTATATAGTTGCAACAGCAGTCTTTGTAGGTTACTTATTTTTTGATGGAATGTTGCATGAGTATTTAGTATTCTCGCCAACAGATGTCGCGCAACAAAAATAACTACAAATATAAATAATAAACGATATTGTGGCACAAGTTATTTAGAGTGCCTTTTTTCAATTGAATCTATCTTTTCAGGTACGTATTAACGTTTGTATGGATATAATAACAGAATGAAATTTACACAACGATTTTACGTGTATTTGTTTGTTCCGAGCCGCCTTCCTATTTATATATGATATATTTTGTTGGGTCTCCGAAATTAATATCGCAATAGGAATCATAAAGTGAATTGTGTGTCTTTTTTTTTGATGGTATGTATTGCCATCATGAGTATCGCTTCACCCTCGCGACTAAGAAATTTGCGGTATCGCTTTCTCGGGTCCAGTGCTGGATGTGGTGTTGGTGTAATAGCATAGGCGATCGTGATATTCCTGTTGTGGAAATTGGGTTTGGCAGGATGAGGGAAGATCAAACAGCACACAATGTTAGTGTGGCATTATAGCGAGACAATAAGGGGCAGAGATCTTCCTGAGGGATAGGTTTGAAAAGTGGTCTGTGGAGGAAAGTGTGGAAGGATTTAGAAAACTAATAGAGGATATGTTTGAGAAATTTGTGACAAAGAAAAAAAAAATTATGGTCTGGGGGAGATCCACCATATTAAGGACAGGAGATTTCAAAAATGAAGAGAAAGTGTAGAAAATTACATGCTTAGTGCAAAAATGAAGGGATGACAAGAGCTAAGGAATTGATGAAACAAATGTGAAGGGTGCTTGAGAGGATTAACATGAACCACGCATCCACGAATTCCTTGTGTCCACTCTGACCGCCGCAGTCACATCAACTGCACCAGCTGCACCGGGCCACACCAACAACACTAAGCCAAGAGTCCTTAGTGTAGGTTCAAAGGAACAGAACAAGCACATTCTTGCAGGTTACTATGAGACTCAAGAGACTATCCTACTTTCTTTATGACAAGAGGTAACTCTTGTAGGCGATCCGAAACGGTGTTTACCCCAAAGCCACAGTAATTGGACACACGAGCCATTGTCGTTGCATCGCAGCAGCTCGCGCCGCGACATACGACATAAAACACCAAGTGACGTCAACTGGTCAGTAGGCCGAAAGTAAGGTGATAAGTGCCGCAAAGTGCGACCAATAGTGAGCAGCATTTCTCTATACACATCACACAACTTCATCTAATTCCAAGATACAGTCAAGGGTGGTTTTTTTTTGTGTTAAGGGTCATCGAGCATGACAACCCACACCCCTTTGCCCAGGTGGACACGTCCATACCTTCAAGTGACAACCACCTGGCGAAATTGTAGCCAGCAAAATAAAAACACATCACAGGAAATTTAATACAGACACTTATCACAAGAAAGCATAATAATATATTCAATGTATATTTATAAGAGTGTATTGTGTTTTCATAAAGGCAGACTGACTCNAAAATGCTAAAACAGGAAATGGTAGGCCTAGTTTATACTACATTGTAATATTATTTTGGAGAGCATTTGCAATTTGCAGTTACCTAGGATGTAACCTGAAAGTGTATTAGCAATTTAAAGTAACTGATACCAACTGACTGAGGTTTCTCAAGTATTTACTACCATAATTTTTAATGTTTTACTATAACTTGCAAATAAAACTGCAGAACATTCACCAAAAAAATACAAAAGAAAAAGGCTATTTGTAAACTTAAAAGTACACACCTATTTTGTGAGAGGGCGCAGTACATTTGCAGTGTTCAGAAAATTATCCAGCATTGCACCTTGTTCTGTGTGAGTGCTGTTTCATCATTAAAATGAAATAAATTCTATAATTACGACGTGTTGCAAATGTTTGCACTAAAATTTCCTTGCAGATATTCAAACAAGGCGTTAAACAAGGAAGTCATCACAATAAATGTGCTCAAATATATAAACATTATACATATAACTTTTGATAATGAAATGTTTTTAATCAAATATTACAATGGAAGTTGCGTCTCGTCCTCCTCAGTTCCTCTATGGAAACAAAGCAGCTCCAGCGAGAGTTGAGTAAGTAATTTACTGTAAGTTAATTGACCATGAGATAAACATAATACACTTTATTAACACGTAAAACACTTTGAACGATATTTATCGTATATAGTTGCAACAGCAGTCTTTGTAGGTTACTTATTGTTTGATGGAATGTTGCATGAGTATTTAGTATTCTCGCCAACAGATGTCGCGCAACAAAAATAACTACAAATATAAATAATAAACGATATTGTGGCACAAGTTATTTAGAGTGCCTTTTTTCAATTGAATTTATCTTTTCAGGTACGTATTAACGTTTGTATGGATATAATAACAGAATGAAATTTATACAACGATTTTATGTGTATTTGTTTGTTCCGAGCCGCCTTACTATTTCTATATGATATATTTTGTTGGGTCTCCGACATCAACATTAATTAATAAAGTGCACTGAATATTGTGCTTTTTTTGTTGATGGTATGTTCTGCCATCATGAGTATCGCTTCACCCTCGTAACCAAGAAATTTGCGGTAACGCTTTCTCGGGTCCAGTGCTGGATGTGGTGTTGGTCAGACCTGGGAATGCAGGAGTTGGTGTAATAGCATAGGCGATCGTGATATTCCTGTTGTGGAAATTGGGTTTGGCAGGATGAGGGAAGATCAAACAGCAGACAAGGTTAGTGTGGCATTATAGCGAGACAATAAGGGGCAGAGATCTTCCTGAGGGATAGGTTTGAAAAGTGGTCTGTGGAGGAAAGTGTGGAAGGATTTAGAAAACTAATAGAGGATATGTTTGAGAAATTTGTGACAGAGAAAAAAAAATATTATGGTCTGGGAGAGATCCACCATATTAAGGACAGGAGATTTCAAAAATGAAGAGAAAGTGTAGAAAATTACATGCTTAGTGCAAAAATGAAGGGATGACAAGAGCTAAGGAATTGACGAAACAAATGTGAAGGGTGCTTGAGAGGATTAACATGAACCACGCATCCACGAATTCCTTGTGTCCACTCTGACCGCCGCAGTCACATCAACTGCACCAGCTGCACCGGGCCACACCAACAACACCAAGCCAAGAGTCCGTAGTGTAGGTTCAAAGGAACAGAACAAGCACATTCTTGCCAACAGGTTACTGTGAGACTCAAGAGACTATCCTACTTTCTTTATGACAAGAGGTAACTCTTGTAGGCGATCCGAAATGGTGTTTACCCCAAAGCCACAGTAATTGGACACACGAGCCATTGTCGTTGCGTCGCAGCAGCTCGCGCCGCGACATACGACATAAAACACCAAGTGACGTCAACTGGTCAGTAGGCCGAAAGTAAGGTGATAAGTGCCGCAAAGTGCGACCAATAGTGAGCAGCATTTCTCTATACACATCACACAACTTCATCTAATTCCAAGATACAGTCAAGGGTGGTTTTTTTTGTGTTAAGGGTCATCGAGCATGACAACCCACACCCCTTTGACCAGGTGGACACATCCATACCTTCAAGTGACAACCACCTGGCGAAATTGTAGCCAGCAAAATAAAAACACATCACAGGAAATTTAATACAGACACTTTTCACAAGAAAGCATAATAATATATTCAATGTATATTTATAAGAGTGTATTGTGTTTTCATAAAGGCAGACTGACTCNTCACAAGAAAGCATAATAATATATTCAATGTATATTTATAAGAGTGTATTGTGTTTTCATAAAGGCAGACTGACTCTAAAGGCCTCCAACTTAGTAACATTTAATTTAGTAAGGTGACACTCCCCATCAACTTCACAACATCAAGCTTAACAGACATTTGTTAATCCACAGGGGTCTCACCAATGTGTTTCCTTTAATTTATATAATTTATGTTATGTTTTAACACTCGGTGTTTGACATCGGTTCACCCTACTGCCACGGAAGACGACGTCATTCACCCAGTTCACCTCAGCACACGAGCCAGACCAGCAGCGTTGGTCTTCGCTCCGTGAGCCCCCTCGGTACCATAATTTAGGCTGATCTCAATTCATTACAATAGTACCATAATTAACCGGAACCTCTGATTTCTTTTCTGTACCGAGGGGAGTACCACCTGCACTCTCATAAGAGAGTTCAATGCTATCGCATATCTCCATAACACCGGGAAATTCTACACACCACCAGCCCTGGGTCACCTCGACCACGTCAACCCAGAAGTATAGAAAATAACACTACAAAAAATCAGACAGCCATTTTATAGTTAAATGTTTTTCTATAGAATTTAATTTTTTGGGGCACTCCATACCATTTCAGATAAACTGTAAAAAAATTAGTGTACTTTCACACAGAATGTTTGTGGAAACAAAAGTTGCCACTTAGTAAGATGGTAAAGTTAAACCTAACTTGTTATTAATAATTTAATACATTAGGGATGGTAAGAAGACAAGAACAGAAAATAAAAATAGACCAGCATTTTTTCTGAAAATTTGTGCACACTGTTTTGTATGTTATGCCAATGCAGAAATTTAAGCACTTATACTGGATGCTTGTAATTCCACGTAACTTTTAGGTTTATTTATGTTGACGTGCATTACAATAACTATGATCTAATATTTGTACTTATGCACTGAATGTATGTGGCAGCAAAAATTGCCACTCGGGAAGCATGTATATTTTCACAACATAGTGACAAGTGACCCATCTATTGCCTACTTCTTTTTTCTGCAAGTACACATCATCTCGTGAGCAACACGTGTCCTACAAGTGATACAATCCTGAACTGCAACAACCCAAGCCAACATTGCGTCTCCTATAATAATGTGGATGCCTGGAAACTGTAATGCACCCGAAGGAGGAATATATTAAGCCACCCCCGCCTTGAATAAAACCCAGTGAAATGGAAATATAGTAGTAAGCCATGCCAGAGAAACTGCGATGGAGCTCGCGCAGCCGATGCAACCCTGCGTACAAAGGAAGCCTGCTTCTCTGCCGCCCCAAGAGATGGCATCAGAGATGGCATCCCCGAGAGATGGTATATGACCCTGAACTTCTTCCTGCACGCACTGTAGCCCCAGAAGAGTCATTGTTCCCCACTTAACACTAGACATTGCCATGAAACCTACACCCTATACTTTCCCCCTAAGTCTCTTCAGGACATCCACTTGGCTTCAGTTATTGATTGGTTGTCATCACAGCTACCTAGTTGTTGCTCTGTGCTCTTTTGCTCGCCCTTCAGGCCAAGCTATTCAAGTNTGATTGGTTGTCATCACAGCTACCTAGTTGTTGCTCTGTGCTCTTTTGCTCGCCCTTCAGGCCAAGCTATTCAAGTCAACAGGCACCTTCATCTGTCTTTGATTACCTTCCAAGAGTTAATCTGTGCTTGATATTAGTACGAGAGTATAGGTCACTGCATCTCATTCTGGAGAGAATAAAACCCATTACCAGGTTAACCGTCATTTGCACTTTCTTGAATGAATCGACATTAGTCATTCCCTGTAAGTGTCACCCCAAACGGAGACGCATGAAACAGCGGTTTAATATGGAAATATAGTAGTAAGCCATGCCAGAGAAACTGCGACAGAGCTCGCGCAGCCGNTGATTGGTTGTCATCACAGCTACCTAGTTGTTGCTCTGTGCTCTTTTGCTCGCCCTTCAGGCCAAGCTATTCAAGCCAACAGGCACCTTCATCTGTCTTTGATTACCTTCCAAGAGTTAATCTGTGCTTGATATTAGTAGGAGAGTACAGGTCACTGCATCTCATTCTGGAGAGAATAAAACCCATTACCAGGTTAACCGTCATTTGCACTTTCTTGAATGAATCGACATTAGTCATTCCCTGTAAGTGTCACCCCAAACGGAGATGCATGAAACAGCGGTTTAATATGGAAATATAGTAGTAAGCCATGCCAGAGAAACTGCGACAGAGCTCGCGCAGCCGNGCATGAAACAGCGGTTTAATATGGAAATATAGTAGTAAGCCATGCCAGAGAAACTGCGACAGAGCTCGCGCAGCCGATGCAACCCTGCATACAAAGGAAGCCTGCTTCTCTTCCGCCCCGAGAGATATTTGTGTAGGACTGCGGTCTGTCCCCTAAAAAGGACTCGATGTACGTCACAAGGCACAACCCATTAGACGGCTACCCATTCTGTGGACAAGGCATGTAAATGTACCTGGTGCACACGTACAATAGTGTCACAACCCCTAGCAATACACATGACTTAGGGACTAGATTCCCCTTGTCAGCTAACCTACTACCGCCACAGTGTATAAACCCGCCGAAGGGAGTACCAGGCCTGGCAAGGAAGGATCTACCTCTTCCGAATTGGACACTAGCTATAGATATTGCCTGCCACCACATTGCAGATGTGATCCATAGAACCGAATTCCTGGGTAAATGCTAATCACCCACAGGAGGGGTAGCAAGTAGAGTGACAGGAAAGCAGCTGCCATCCTCGCTGGTAAGCAAGCATTGATTAAACGACCTGACCTAGCCTTCAGCTACCTAATCCCCCGGGAACAAGGCCATGCCGCCCACCAGCTGTTGAATCCTCACCTCGTAATTAACCCTAGTAATCTGTTTGGACCCCTGGTAAAGCTCCCTGGGGCTGTACACCCACTGTACACTCACTCATGATCCTCTGCCTAGGCCTACCCTTAGTCCTAGGCGTCAAAAAAATCGACGACCTAGACACAGTTTCACCAATCAGTACCAGTAGGCCGACAGCCTGCCAGCCACAGCCGAGAGCATCTCCCTGCCAAGCAGCCAAGCAGACACCGTCGCCACCAACCAGCCAGACCAGGAGGACCAGCATTGGACCAACATCGACGAGCAACCACCGAACGGCAGTGGGAGCTAAGCCAGCGCCTCTGCCAACTACTCACAATCGCAAACAAGTACCAGCACCAATAGACTTTGTGCCAAGCCAACGGCCTATACGCCCGACACTTTATAGAGGCACCATAAAGGCTAGGTGCCAGATCTTACAGACCCTGCCACATTAGAATCTGTAAACCCCTTTTACCTGTTCACCTGTCTAGCTCAAACTAAAAACAACTGTTATTGATGTGTTGACGCATTCCTGCACATTAACTGTCAAGCGTTAATAATGAATGTTATTTAAGACTGAAATAAGGTTGTAACGGCACTTGCGCAGCATTAAAATATTTTGACACTGTAGTTGTAAATTTGCACACATAGATATGTAATCTTAAATGNACAGCACTTGCGCAGCATTAAAATATTTTGACACTGTAGTTGTAAATTTGCACACATAGATATGTAATCTTAAATTATAGTAAAATAATTCAAGAAATACAATGTTTCTGTTAATACACAAAGAAAATAAGTTTTTATCTAGCATTGCGGTAATTTTATACCTACAATGTCCGTGTGCTTAATNCTGTTAATACACAAAGAAAATAAGTTTTTATCTAGCATTGCGGTAATTTTATACCTACAATGTCCGTGTGCTTAATGTGGCAATGTAAAAATATAACAATTTAATAAAAATTTAAGTCACTGAAATTATTTTTATACATTCCTTCAGAGCAAATTACATGCACTGCAAGAGAGAAAATATACACTGTAATTGTTATTGTATTTCTCCCCTACGTCAAGTAATTTTACATACCTACTGTACAGTATTGTTACATACAATGTCAGTGCAAATCTTAAAAATATAACAAAAGAGGATTTAACTTTCGTGTCTCCTCACATACTTCTATTCGTTATTGCATCATCGAAGCAATTGTTCAGAAGCTTGTAAATGTGTGTTTAATCCTGAAAATCCCCTGTAACTGATGGGTATCGGTCCTAGACACCTTTGAGTGCCAGCCAGGTGTCGGAATCACTAGACCACCAGAACTTCGTGCCAANGATGGGTATCGGTCCTAGACACCTTTGAGTGCCAGCCAGGTGTCGGAATCACTAGACCACCAGAACTTCGTGCCAATTGATTTCAGAATTTTTAATAATAGTTGTATTATGGTATGTGGAACCTTAAGTTAGAGATACCTATAAGCTATTTGTTGTCTAAGATCTGCCTACTGGTGCTATTTTCAAATTCTCTACACCATTTGCAAACACTTATTTAATTCACAGCACCCTTTTTTCGTTGAGTGAAACTAGTGNATTTAATTCACAGCACCCTTTTTTCGTTGAGTGAAACTAGTGAGATTATTGAGCTGTGTAAATCATTAAAAAAAATATACCTGAGGTCATAAAAAAAAATTAAAACATTTTTGGGCTAGCTGTTCACATGCCCCAACTTTAAAGTAAAAGAATATTTTGTAAAAATTTTCATTTTAACTTAATTGGCGATTAATTTNGATGGGTATCGGTCCTAGACACCTTTGAGTGCCAGCCAGGTGTCGGAATCACTAGACCACCAGAACTTCGTGCCAGTTGATTTCAGAATTTTTAATAATAGTTGTATTATGATATGTGGAACCTTAAGTTAGAGATACCTGTAAGCTATTTGTTGTCTAAGATCTGCCTACTGGTGCTATTTTCAAATTCTCTACACCATTTGCAAACACTTTTTTAATTCACAGCACCCTTTTTTCGTAGAGTGAAACTAGTGAGATTATTGAGCTGTGTAAATCATTTAAAAAAATATACCTGAGGTCATAAAAAAAAATTAAAACATTTTTGGGCTAGTTGTTCACATGCCCCAACTTTAAAGTAAAAGAATATTTTGTAAAAATTTTCATTTTAACTTAATTGGCGATTAATTTNTGTTCACATGCCCCAACTTTAAAGTAAAAGAATATTTTGTAAAAATTTTCATTTTAACTTAATTGGCGATTAATTTCAATCATTATGTGGTCTTAAAAAATCTGTAGGTATTTATTTACCTGTGCCAAAATAAAAAAAAGCATGCAAGACTACAGTGGAGCAGCGAGAGGGAGGGTTCGGGTGTTAAACACCCCTTCCAGAGATCTGTACACAATACAATTTTAGTGATATAAAAACATTACAAACCTCGTGTTGTATATAACAGAATGTCACCAATACCAAAAATTGAAGTGGTACACGTAAGTTGTACTTCAACTTTGCAAGTGTTCGATTTTTAATGATAAAAAGCAAAAGGTTTTTTTTTTNAGTGGTACACGTAAGTTGTACTTCAACTTTGCAAGTGTTCGATTTTTAATGATAAAAAGCAAAAGGTTTTTTTTTTCTTTTTTCTTTTTTTCAAAACTAAATCCTGTGTGCACTACTCAGTGAATGTGTGTTTTTAAATTTTTGTTCCAGTGANTTTTTTCTTTTTTTCAAAACTAAATCCTGTGTGCACTACTCAGTGAATGTGTGTTTTAAAATTTTTGTTCCAGTGATTATAATTATCGTAGCTGTAATATTAGGAAAATTAATCACTGGCATGAATGTGTTCGTACAAATACTACCTTGTACTTGCTTCAAATAGAAGTTAGAAGTTTTCTCTAATGCCTAAAAGATTTGCAAAAAATTTACGAACTGGTTAGTTGTTTAAAATTAAGGTAGACAGCGTTGAGGTTTGTAAAGATACGTACAGGTAAATTCAGATTAATATTGCCCATTAGTAGGTCTACACTTTATGTTGACATACTTTTACTACCCTTTGGCATAATAATTTAGTGCCAAGCTTGATGCCATTATATGTTATGTTATTTTCTTGTCTAAACCGACATACCTTTTACAACTCTGAAACAGTAGTCAACATTTAACACTCTGGCAGAATTTCGTGTGGTCGAGTCAAACATGAGAATGAGTCTTGATTGTGGCAGCAGACAATGAACTAATGACTCTGCTGCTCAAGATGTACAGGATTGTGAAATGAACATAGCATGGTGCTATTTTATAACAAAAGTTACTTTCTCATGACAATGTGTGTTTCATGACAAGTCTGTTCTTTTTATCCATTCATTCTTATCATTAATTTTTTTTCAATGTTATCTACTTAAATATGTACTAATTAAAATAATGAATAACAATTTACACTTAGTTTGAGTGAAATCATTACAAAATCAACAGATTCATCTTTTAATAATAATGCATGCAATTCTTTTATTTATTTATTTGACAAAATTAAATTTTTTTTGACAAAATTGTGAAATTTGACGGGTGGCACTTTTTCTGACTATAATAAACACGACTTCGCCTCATCTGAATGTGTCTTCACATTACACCACACAGGGTTTGAACACAGAAACAAGTACGTCCCAAGTTGCTTACAAGTACGTCCGAAGTTGCTTACAAGTATGACCCATGTTGTGGGGTATCCACGGATATGTCAGCCGNAAGTTGCTTACAAGTACGTCCGAAGTTGCTTACAAGTATGACCCATGTTGTGGGGTATCCACGGATATGTCAGCCGAGTTTGTTCGCCCTGATGTCAGATGTTACACAAGCCCCCCACCCTAACCCCCTTCGCAATGTGTGAAGGAAGCCAGCCCAGCGGCCGAGACCACATTACAGAATGACCTTCTGTAGCCACGATCTTAGGAATGGTGCAAAAAAGCGCAGTTCAGCCCAGAGGCGGAACTCAATACCACCTGCACCCTCGCACCGCAGCAGAGTCTTCGGGGTGGTAGAATATAAGGCCTTGCATCGCCGAGGAACATCAGTTGTTCTCCAGCTCCAGCAGTTCTCCTCCACTCCGTTTGCTGGGGGTCTCTACTGATATCAACATCTTCACGACTTTCCAGAAGCTCTACCAGATCTTGACCACCCAACACCGAAGAAGTCTTCGAACCCCTTGAACTGGCAAACACACTCCTGATAATGGCAACCAACCACACTNCCGCACCGGAGCAGAGTCTTCGGGGTGGTAGAATATAAGGCCTTGCATCGCTGAGGAACATCAGTTGTTCTCCAGCTCCAGCAGTTCTCCACCACTCCGTTTGCTGGGGGTCTCTACTGATATCAACATCTTCACGACTTTCCAGAAGCTCTACCAGATCTTGACCACCCAACACCGAAGAAGTCTTCGAACCCCTTGAACTGGCAAACACACTCCTGATAATGGCAACCAACCACACTACCCTTCTGTTTGTGTTAAACACACCACTACCCTTCTGGTAGTGGCCTCAAGCATCCCTTCTGGACAATGGAATAAAGATAGATTAATGCCGGTATTCCAGATGATTTTTATATGGGTTTTGGTGAAGCTCACTGTCATACCCAGGCCTTATCAGTATTTCAGAACGTTGTAAAGGCAGCTTGGACTTAGATAAGCTGCGGCCGAAGCCTTAATCTTCTGGCTTCGATTTTAGTGATTTATCCTTGGCACAAAAAACATGTTTGTATGCGCAGAACGTATATAATTTTGCCGGAGCCGGTAGCATGACGATAAACAATATGACGTGTCCAGGCGTTTATACGTCACAATGCAATTATTTATATAAAAATTAGGAAACCAGCACAATTTTGTTGTTTTGCAAATAAGAGTTAAAGATGGCAAGAATACTGTGAAATATGTACGACATGTTTTAAAAACTTCCATCATTAGAAACAACACAAAACACGTAATAGCATAATAGGTGGTGCGTCGTGTATTAAATGGTGTTGACCCATGTGGTAGCCTTTGATTTCACACAAGACAGAGAAAATTGCAGTAACAACTTTTACATTCATTAACATATGCTTCAACTAGTAAATTTTTAAAAGTGATGTATGCATGTGTATATCACAACTCTGTAACTGATGTCAGGTCGTGGTTGGAGAATGGTGGGGCTATCACTGCTGCACTGTTACTCGGGCATAGTTTTGGTGGGAAACATTCACCAGAGACATCTTGTTGATTTTGTACTGGCTGCTTTGCTGTTGTGGGTCGTGGCCGAGTCACCCAGGTGGCTAGGCTGTTCTCCCGATCCTCTACGTCTCAGTTGAAGGAGTATTGATTGCGGTTGTATAGGCTGCTAGCTGTGAGCAGTCGTGTTCGGCCCAGTACCACTGCAGGTGCTCATTTTGAGGTGTACAGTTATGCTGGTATGAAGTTAGCTAAATGTGGAGTTGTAAGGCCACTCCTTACTTCAATTAAAAAATTATAAAAGTACATATTATACTGAACTTAAACACTGAGAATGGCTGTTTCATGGATCCAGCTCCCGAAATGCCTTTAAAAGGCAGGGCCTGCAATCAAAATGCTTGACCTGGCATTGGACATTTATTGACATTATGACAATACAATCCAGTTTACGATACTCATGTCATTAAGGGGACCAGATGCACTAAGCCCATCGGGGGGTAACGTGGAAAAATGAGTGTTTCCTCCCCGGATTTACGTGAATAAGATACACTCCTCGGGTTTTAGGTTTGCAGAAGGAGGAGAGGCACTCTTCCCGGGCGATGAAGTCATGTTAAATAAAAAAGTACTGGTTTAAGAAAGTGAAAACTATTGTTCTTGACGGAAGAAAATGCAAAGTTGATGAAGTGCCTGTTAGTCGCGAACCGCACAGCTTGCTCCAATGAATGCACANCTTGACGGAAGAAAATGCAAAGTTGATGAAGTGCCTGTTAGTCGCGAACCGCACAGCTTGCTCCAATGAATGCACGCTTCAGGATAAATGGCTGCCGACAACTTTTCGCCCACTTGACATGAAGAAGCCGGTAGTCGGAAACATACGAGAGTAAAAGAAAATAAAAATATGGTTACGTCCATTAATTGTTTACATTGCTTGAGTGGGAAAATTCCCTTAGCTAATTGGAGACTGAACATTTTCCCTGGCGAAAACTTAAGAGTTCTACGAACTACACAAGATGCTGAATTATTGATGTCA
Organism: Clitarchus hookeri; assembly: GCA_002778355.1. NCBI lineage: Eukaryota > Metazoa > Arthropoda > Insecta > Phasmatodea > Phasmatidae > Clitarchus > Clitarchus hookeri. Next base: position 12,884 of record NQII01001617.1, read on the forward strand.
ATGTATTTACTCGTTCATAAGTTTACATGCACGTAGATCTGGTAATGCATCTANCTTGACGGAAGAAAATGCAAAGTTGATGAAGTGCCTGTTAGTCGCGAACCGCACAGCTTGCTCCAATGAATGCACACTTCAGGATAAATGGTTGCCGACAACTTTTCGCCCACTTGACATGAAGAAGCCGGTAGTCGGAAACATACGAGAGTAAAAGAAAATAAAAATATGGTTACGTCCATTAATTGTTTACCTTGCTGAGTGGGAAAATTCCCTTAGCTAATTGGAGACTGAACATTTTCCCTGGCGAAAACTTAAGTGTTCTACGAACTACATAAGATGCTGAATTATTGATGTCAATGTATTTACTCGTTCATAAGTTTACATGCACGTAGATCTGGTAATGCATCTANAAGATGCTGAATTATTGATGTCAATGTATTTACTCGTTCATAAGTTTACATGCACGTAGATCTGGTAATGCATCTATCCGAGTCTGTAAACCTTTTGACTGATGCAAAATAAACAAATACATTTTTACACTCATTATACATAAAGAAAAACTCTTAGACTGAAATTCCCCCAGTCAGGTGATGCCTGTGGGGGCTTAACTTCAGTTGACACAGGTGAAGAGCAAGCCCTGAGAAAGAAGTCGTTGGCACTTCTGTTTCACGTAATTTAAAATTACATTTAAAAACACAGTTTACTTCTAATGTACCTGTAGAGTAAACTGGGAATGATAACGCACTGATTTTGGGGGCACTAACACTCTCAAAAGCTTTGTGTTTCACAATGGCATCGGTTGTTCATACACATCCTGATCAGGGGCACTACGAAGCCTAGTGTCACCATCACGCATGCTATGCCCCGATGGTGTAGCACTGATTGTGAGCACACATGCCGGTTAGTAGAGATCTGAACCACCAGAAGGTCCTGGTGTCGTTCACAAGGTCGGATCAAAATGGGACCATCAGCTGACTCGCGTAGTGCTGGGCGAAGCGGGTGCTTTCCCAAACACCATTGAGATACTGTTGCTGATGGCATATCCCAATGTTCTTGTCATCGGCACAGTGCTCGGCCGGGGCTGATGTTGTAATGTGATGTAGTGAACGGTCGCGGAGACCCATGAGTTTGGGATCATATCATAAAATTTCCCTGCAGGTTTGAAACACAGTGAATTAATTTGCTTTGTCTTGCCTGTGATTTGAAAATTTGCCACAGTTCAACAATTTGCAAAAATGCTGAATTCGAGCCTGTAAAACTTATTAAATAATACTTAAAAAAAAACNTTGCCACAGTTCAACAATTTGCAAAAATGCTGAATTCGAGCCTGTAAAACTTATTAAATAATACTTAAAAAAAAAACGGACATATGCACTACAAATTGTTTAAAATGTGTATTTCGGGGAATATTTAATACTGCACATACACTGGAGAGCCAAAAAAACTGGTATAGGCATGCGTATGTAAGTAACAGAGGTATGGAAACAATCAGAGTAACGCGATGCGGTTGGCAGCACCTATATAAGACAACAATCATCTTGCAAAGTTGCTAGATTGGTTACTGCTACTACAATGGCAGGTTATTAAGATTTAAGTGTGNACAATCAGAGTAACGCGATGCGGTTGGCAGCACCTATATAAGACAACAATCATCTTGCAAAGTTGCTAGATTGGTTACTGCTACTACAATGGCAGGTTATTAAGATTTAAGTGTGTTTTAACGTGGTGTTATAGTCGGCGCACGAGAGATGGGACATAGCATCTCCGAGGTAGCGATACAATTTGGATTTTCGCATACCACTATTTCACGAGTGTACCGTGAATATCGGGAATCCGGTAAAGCATCAAATCTTCGACATCGCTGCGGCTGGAAAAAGATCGTGAACGAACGGGACAAACAATGACTGACGAGAATCATTAAACGTGACAGATATGCAACCCTTTCNTTTACTTCTAATGTACCTGTAGAGTAAACTGGGAATGATAACGCACTGATTTTGGGGGCACTAACACTCTCAAAAGCTTTGTGTTTCACAATGGCATCGGTTGTTCATACACATCCTGATCAGGGGCACTACGAAGCCTAGTGTCACCATCACGCATGCTATGCCCCGATGGTGTAGCACTGATTGTGAGCACACATGCCGGTTAGTAGAGATCTGAACCACCAGAAGGTCCTGGTGTCGTTCACAAGGTCGGATCAAAATGGGACCATCAGCTGACTCGCGTAGTGCTGGGCGAAGCGGGTGCTTTCCCAAACACCATTGAGATACTGTTGCTGATGGCATATCCCAATGTTCTTGTCATCGGCACAGTGCTCGGCCGGGGCTGATGTTGTAATGTGATGTAGTGAACGGTCGCGGAGACCCATGAGTTTGGGATCATATCATAAAATTTCCCTGCAGGTTTGAAACACAGTGAATTAATTTGCTTTGTCTTGCCTGTGATTTGAAAATTTGCCACAGTTCAACAATTTGCAAAAATGCTGAATTCGAGCCTGTAAAACTTATTAAATAATACTTAAAAAAAAACGGACATATGCACTACAAATTGTTTAAAATGTGTATTTCGGGGAATATGTAATACTGCACATACACTGGAGAGCCAAAAAAACTGGTATAGGCATGCGTATGTAAGTAACAGAGGTATGGAAACAATCAGAGTAACGCGATGCGGTCGGCAGCACCTATATAAGACAACAATCATCTTGCAAAGTTGCTAGATTGGTTACTGCTGCTACAATGGCAGGTTATTAAGATTTAAGTGTGTTTTAATGTGGTGTTATAGTCGGCGCACGAGAGATGGGACATAGCATCTCCGAAGTAGCGATACAATTTGGATTTTCGCATACCCCTATTTCACGAGTGTACCGTGAATATCGGGAATCCGGTAAAGCATCAAATCTTCGACATTGCTGCGGCCGGAAAAAGATCGTGAACGAACGGGACAAACAATGACTGACGAGAATCATTAAACGTGACAGATATGCAACCCTTTCNGGAAAAAGATCGTGAACGAACGGGACAAACAATGACTGACGAGAATCATTAAACGTGACAGATATGCAACCCTTTCTCAAATTGGCGCAGATTTCAATGCTGGGCCATCAACAAGTGCCAGCGTGCGAACTATTCAACATNACCCTTTCTCAAATTGGCGCAGATTTCAATGCTGGGCCATCAACAAGTGCCAGCGTGCGAACTATTCAACATACTTTCTTTGATATGGGCTTTTGGAGCCGAAGGCCCACTCGTGTGCCGTTGTTGACTACACGACACAAAGCTTTACGCCTCGCCTGGGCTTGCCAACACTGCCATTGGACTGTTGATGACTGGAAACACGTTGCCTGGTCTGACAAGTCTCGTTTCCAATTGTATCGGGTGGATGGACGTGTACGGGTATGAAGACATCCTCATGAATTCATGGACCCTACATGTCAACAGGGGACTGTTAAAGCTGGTGGAAACTCTGTCATGGTATGGGGCGTGTGCAGTTGGNCATGGACCCTACATGTCAACAGGGGACTGTTAAAGCTGGTGGAAACTCTGTCATGGTATGGGGCGTGTGCAGTTGGCGTGAAATGGGAACCCTGATACGTCTAGATACGACTCTAACAGGTGACAAATACATGAGCATCCTGTCCGATCACCTGCCCACATTGATGTATATTGTGCATTCTGACGGACGTGGACAATTCCAGTAGGATAATGCAACACCTCACACATCAACAGTTGCTACAGAGAGTGGCTCCAGGAACAAAAAATATATGACACGATGAGTCGAGACTTGAAAATAACATTGCTGCCAACGAGGGTGTTAGAGTGAGTAGCGATTGTCCATCGTCGTTTTTACTCCCTCTCGCGCTCTCTTCGGCGAGAGTTTTGATATCAGAGAGGACTCTCCGTGACGTCAAGAGTGAGCAGGAGAGCACTCTCTCGGCAAGAGAGAGTGCTCTCCAAGAACGCACCCGAATTGTACACGATCTGCACACTGCAGCCGTAAACGATTACTCTCGAAAACATTGGTTTATATGATAAGCACATTGCTTAAGAATTCTGTTAAATCAATCGTAATCCCACGCTTAGTTTAATTCTACTCAGGTTAGGAACAAAACGAGTTTTCTTATGGAAGAGTTTGGCATCGGAAAAATTACCCCTGCAATGAGCGCAGTTTTTCGAAGAGATTTCTGCTTGAATCTACGTGAATAATAACATGAAATAAAATGATAGATCTCAGTTATATATGAAACTATTTTATATGTGGTTTAGGTTTATTGCAATTATCCTGTTTTTTATGTAGAAAACAGATNTCAGTTATATATGAAACTATTTTATATGTGGTTTAGGTTTATTGCAATTATCCTGTTTTTTATGTAGAAAACAGATAATAAATATAGTATACATGCGACACTTGCGTTTACGAAGTAGCGACAATTTTTGGTAGCCGAACTTATAAAACTGAGATTTCTAACCTGAGTAAAAATAATCTCAACCCTGTTTTTTTTGGTTAGGAACTTTATTACAGTTAAGTAGGGATGTGAATCGAAAGTAAAAGTTTTAATATAAATGTATCGGAAATGGAAAATTACTCGATATTTTACAACATGTTATCAATATATTTTATTTCAATGTATAAATATCAGTAAATGATTTTGTCTGAAATAAAGTAGGGAAATAAAATAATATTCGTTCAAAAAAAATTATTTTGAAGTACCGGTAAATTTAATTTACAAACAGTTCAATGTAAGCATGTCACCAAGATAAAATTTTCCATACGAGCTAGGACGGAAGTGTCCACAAGGCCTGCCACCCATGGCTGCATGCAAGCAGTTATGGAGGGTTCTTCGGAATAATGTATCCAACAATACTTGTTGCCTCGCAAGTAAGGACGAGTGCATTTTTATGAGTTTACATCTCCAACTGTAATTCAGAAGGGGGTTACACAGTGGGGGGTCACACTAGATAGGACATATGGGCTTACAGAGCCTTTGAGAATTTACGATTGTGTGTACACCACCATTCGAGTAATTATAAATATTATTAATTTCTGGCAAAAATATATATACATTATTATTTCATTATGACGAGAGGTTGGTAGATGGGACATCAGAGGGATTGAGAGGTTAAGGGGATGGTTACGATTTTGGACATAGGCCTGCCAGACGATGATACATTTCCCTAGGTTGCCAGTGCAAAGAGCACGAGTATGGATTGCGTGTGGTCTCCGACCCTTAGATGTGGCCACCCCTGATGTCCCATTGTAATCCCATATTCCTAGGTTAGCTCCTCTCAGCACCTACTCACTTCCACACATACAGAGACTGTTACAGGCCATCTGTACGCTTTTGTGTGAACTTGATGAAAACATACAAAATTAAGAGTGAAACAGCCATGATGCGGCTGTATAAAATAAACACATAGGCATAGTTTCACACAATGATTTATTACCATGAACCCTCCAAGGAGGNATGATGCGGCTGTATAAAATAAACACATAGGCATAGTTTCACACAATGATTTATTACCATGAACCCTCCAAGGAGGCGCTTACATGATGATTCCCCACTGTAGCACAGGGAGCTCTAGCGCCAAAAAAACGGCGCGATGTCTACATGGAAAATAAGTGAAAAATAATTACTCCTCAGGAGTTTGCAAGTTCCTAATGTTTAGAATGGATTGCTCTCCAAGATAAATATTACTTTAATGTTCTGGCCCATGATCTCACTATTGATACAAGAAATTATTACTGCAAGTGATTGAGGCCTCAGAGAAGCTGCGCGTGACGTCCACCCCCACTCGGTCACTAGAATGGTATTAGAGTCATGGAGTTCGCGCGAAAAGGTACGGCACACTATGTTGCAAACGTGATAACCAAATATATTAAAGGGTGTGACGCAGGATGACGTACTTCCTCTCAGACCGTTTGCAATGATGCGCATCCTCTGCCTCAACAGNTCAGTTATATATGAAACTATTTTATATGTGGTTTAGGTTTATTGCAATTATCCTGTTTTTTATGTAGAAAACAGAGAATAAATATAGTATACATGCGACACTTGCGTTTACGAAGTAGCGAAAATTGTTGGTAGCCGAACTTATAAAACTGAGATTTCTAACCTGAGTAAAAATAATCTCAACCCTGTTTTTTTTTTGTTAGGAACTTTATTACAGTTAAGTAGGGATGTGAATCGAAAGTAAAAGTTTTAATATAAATGTATCGGAAATGGAAAATTACTCGATATTTTACAACATGTTATCAATATATTTTATTTCAATGTATAAATATCAGTAAATGATTTTGTCTGAAATAAAGTAGGGAAATAAAATAATATTCGTTCAAAAAAATTATTTTGAAGTACCGGTAAATTTAATTTACAAACAGTTCAATGTAAGCATGTCACCAAAATAAAATTTTCCATACGAGCTAGGACGGAAGTGTCCACAAGGCCTGCCACCCATGGCTGCATGCAAGCAGTTATGGAGGGTTCTTCGGAATAATGTATCCAACAATACTTGTTGCCTCGCAAGTAAGGACGAGTGCATTTTTATGAGTTTACATCTCCAACTGTAATTCAGAAGGGGGTTACACAGTGGGGGGTCACACTAGATAGGACATATGGGCTTACAGAGCCTTTGAGAATTTACGATTGTGTGTACACCACCATTCGAGTAATTATAAATATTATTAATTTCTGGCAAAAATATATATACATTATTATTGCATTATGACGAGAGGTTGGTAGATGGGACATCAGAGGGATTGAGAGGTTAAGGGGATGGTTACGATTTTGGACATAGGCCTGCCAGACGATGATACATTTCCCTAGGTTGCCAGTGCAAAGAGCACTAGTATGGATTGCGTGTGGTCTCCGACCCTTAGATGTGGCCACCCCTGATGACCCATTGTAATCCCATATTCCTAGGTTAGCTCCTCTCAGCACCTACTCACTTCCACACATACAGAGACTGTTACAGGCCATCTGTACGCTTTTGTGTGAACTTGATGAAAACATACAAAAATAAAGAGTGAAACAGCTATGATGCGGCTGTATAAAATAAACACATAGGCATAGTTTCACACAATGATTTATTACCATGAACCCTCCAAGGAGGCGCTTACATGATGATTCCCCACTGTAGCACAGGGAGCTCTAGCGCCAAAAAAACGGCGCGATGTCTACATGGAAAATAAGTGAAAAATAATTACTCCTCAGGAGTTTGCAAGTTCCTAATGTTTAGAATGGATTGCTCTCCAAGATAAATATTACTTTAATGTTCTGGCCCATGATCTCACTATTGATACAAGAAATTATTACTGCAAGTGATTGAGGCCTCAGAGAAGCTGCGCGTGACGTCCACCCCCACTCGGTCACTAGAATGGTATTAGAGTCATGGAGTTCGCGCGAAAAGGTACGGCACACTATGTTGCAAACGTGATAACCAAATATATTAAAGGGTGTGACGCAGGATGACGTACTTCCTCTCAGACCGTTTGCAATGATGCGCATCCTCTGCCTCAACAGCACCGTATCAATCAGCTCCACAGCGTGGGCAGTGTGCATGGTGGTACGCCGAAGTGTAGTGCAGAGTCGTGTGCGTGAGTGTACGGCAGTGCAGTGTAAGGCAGTGCAACGAAACATAGTACCATCAACCCCCAACTTCTACATCGTCAAGCACTTCGCCTTCCAGGTGGGGTGAGGTAGGAAAACTTCCATACAAGAGCAAGTGTGAAAAGTTGGGCCCACAAACTTGTAGGGCAAGTTGCAAGCATTTTTATTCAATTAAATAAAATACACACTAAGAGTGCAGACATTGAGAGAGAACTCTACAAGCTATTTCCAGTACAGCAAGATGTATCAGGTGTGAGGAACGCCTGACTCTCATAGACTTAGGGGATTTATCAACATTCATCAATTCACCGAGGGACTGTATGCGTCCAGGCGAACAGCCCGCCGTATCCTGAGATAATCTTCATCATCAATCTTTGAATTTGCTATTCGATGGGGTCCGGTGCCTGTTGGGTATCAACCTCAATAATCACCTTACACTTTTGTACTGCCCCTCGCAACTTCATCTTTCCCAACACCACACAGCCACCAGGCGTCAAATCGTCGCCATTCTGTGAGGCGTACCTTTCCTTTGTAATTCATTTCACGTTTTCTCGACCCAGGAACCTCCAAATTTTCCGAAACCTCAGCTCTTCTTTGAGCATATTTCCCAACTATTTTCCCCATCCTATTTTCTGTTGCCAGCCAGCGACTAGAACGATGCCCAGTGACGCCACACGACATGGCATGAAAGCGCACCAAATCCAGCCTTGATCATTATATACACAACTCAGAGCACACAGAGAAAGTCAGCCATTTTGGGATGGAGAAGTGACATCACTCTTCTCCCTTGTTGACCTTGGGTCAATGCTCCAAGGGCAGGCAAGTGCTCCAGGACCCACCCCCCGCCTGCCAAAAGACCTCACCGCCAACATGGGAAGGGTTATCGATAGATGCTCCAGGCAGTGTGTGCAGGCGTGCACTCAAAACCCTCCATCGCCGGTCAGTACACCCCTCCGCGCGAGCGCATTTTTCAAACCATCTGACAGCAGTCTCTTTCAGCTCTGCACCAGACCTTTCAGCCTGAAGTATGCACCCGCCACCTTTCAGTCGATGATGGTGCGAGTGCTGGATGGGCTTGTCGGGCGAGTTCACACTCGTGTACCTCGACGACGTCGTTTGATCTGAAAGTTGGGAAGAACTCCTACTCCAATTGTCACTTATGCTGGAACAATTGCCCATCAACAGACTCATCTTTGCTACCGCCAATTGTCATTTAGGCAAGACCAACATTGACTTCCTGGGTCGTATCCATAACCGACCAAGCCCCGGACACCTGCAGTTGATTGACGAGTGCCAACCATATCGCACTCCCAAACAGCTAAGAAAGTTCTTCGGACTCATCAGTTGGCCGGGGAATATATTCGAGACTTTGCCTTCATCACTGCACCGCTCACGGATCTGCTGTCAACACAGCGGCAGCTCCACTGGGACAACACCAAAGACGATGTGTTTCAGAGAATCAAGGCAAATCTCCGGGAGTGCCCCACCTTGGTGAGGTACCACCCGACGAAACACCTGTATCTGCAGACCAATTCAAGTAAAGAAGGACTCGGATGAGTCCTTTCCCAGTTTGGTGACAACGACGAACACTATGTCATCGACTATGCCAGTGTCAAGTTTGGACATAGCGAGAGGAGGTACGATGAGTATGAATGTGAGTGTTTGGTCATCATGTGGTCGGTTAAGAAGTACCGCACATACCTTGATTACCAACTCTTAACGCTTCGTACCAACATCCAATGCTTGGTAGGGATCCACACCATGCACAAGGCATGCAGCAATCTGACCTGCTGGGCATTACTCCTCCAAGCATACCACTTCGTGGTGGAGCATGTCCCAGGCAGCGAGAACCAGCTCGCCGATACTCTGTCAAGTTCGCCATGCACTGACGCCATGGTGCAGGACGATGCAGAATGGGAGGAGATCCTGCCACCAACAATCTTGTGGGAGCCAGTCAGAGAGGTAAGCCTCTAGCTGATGACAACAATGTGCATGTATTGTATCCAGTGCTCGTTGCTATGCAGCTGAGATGCGCACTCAGCTGAGAATACCAGGACAGTTGTGCAAACCAGACTGTAGTGTGCTGGTGTGAATTGTATGGATGATTTAGACATGCACACCCAACAACATAGATGTCTGACGCCTGTTCATTCCTCCGAGCGCAAGAGAGGAAAGTGTTGAAGCATGTGTACTACAGTAGTGTTTCAGGACACCCGGGAATGTAACAGACGAACAGAAAAGTGCAAGAGCACTTTTTCTGAAACCGTTTTGTCTTTGCCTACCAGACAAAGACAAAAACAAGATAGATATGGTTTCTCAAATATGTGTACAGAAAGTGACAGATTACATATTGATGAGTTGTCGGTGGAAGATGCACTACAGGGTCCAGATAAGGAGTGTTGGTCGCAAGCTATACAAGAGGAGCTGCAGTGTTTTGAGGATAACAATGCTTGGGAGCTTGTGGAACCTGAACACGGTAAAACAGTGGTAAGGTGCAAGTGGGTATTGAAGAAAAAGTGTGACAGTGAAAACCAGATTCGTTACCGTGCTAGATTAGTAGCCAAAGGCTATAGTCAAAAGTATGGTGTGGACTATGAAGAAACTTTTTCCCCTGTTGTGAGGCACACCACATTGCGTTTGTTATTTGCAATTTCTGTACAGTTAAATCTTGATATAATACATTTAGATGTGAAAACAGCCTTTCTGAATGGAGAATTGAATGAGACTATATATATGCAAAAACCAGACGGTTTTGTTTGCTCAGAGAATGATAAAAACAAAGTCCTTAAGTTGAAAAAGGCTATATATGGCCTCAAACAATCCTCCAGAGCATGGCATGAGAAAGTTGACAATTGTTTGATTCTAAATGGTTATAAGAAATCTAAACTGGAACCATGCTTATATAGCAAAGTTGTAAATGGTTGTAAGACAATGGTCACTCTTTATGTCGATGATTTCTTTGTTTTTTCGAACGATAAAAAAGAAATGTTACAGTTAAAAGAAATATTGAATTGTCAGTTTAAAATAAAAGATTTGGGACAAGTAAAGCGTTGTCTAGGTATGGATGTTAAAATTGATAAGAGTAATAATGTAATTACTTTAAGCCAAGAAAATTATATCGATCAACTTTTGCACAAGTTTGATATGGTTGATTGTAAAACTGTTAAGACTCCTATGGAGGCTAAATTGAATGTTACTAAATGTGAAAATGCTCAAAACCAGAATCCATATCAACAACTTATAGGTAGTTTGATGTATCTGGCAGTCCTTACAAGACCGGATATTGCTTATGCAGTAGGATATTTGAGTCAGTTCAATAATTGTCATGGTGAATAGCATTGGTCATATGTAAAGAGGATACTTAAATATTTAAAACATACAAGAACTTTTGGTTTAAAATATAGTAAGAATAAAGATTGTGATGTTAAAGGTTTTGTTGATGCCGACTGGGCTAATGATACTATGGACAGAAAGTCATATACAGGTTATTGTTTTATGTTATCAGGTTGTGTCATCTCTTGGAAATGTAAAAAAACAGAAGTCAATAGCATTATCTAACACAGAAGCTGAATATATAGCAATTTCAGAAGCTTGTAAAGAGGCAATATATCTTAGAAACTTGCAATATGAGATTACAGAGAAAATGTACACAATCACTATGTGTAATGATAATCAGAGTGCACAAAAGTTGTCGGCAAATCCTATTTTTCACAATAAAACCAAGAACATTGATGTCAGATACCACTTTTGCAAACATGATATCAGATAAAATTGTGCATATTCAATATTTGCCAACAGCTGATATGCCAGCAGATATGCTAACCAAGAGTTTAAATTCAGTAAAACTTTTGGGAATTGAAAGTGTGTAATATTTTGATAAGTGGGGGTGTTATGATTTGTATCAAAACTGTAACAACTAGCCCCACCTATTGTTATCTCTATGTCATTAGTAATAAAGCTACGGTCGTTCAGTCGCCATTGAATCGCGATACGCAGTGTTTCATTTCGCTAATCATTACAGTGACACCCCCATTGATTAACAAATGTCTGTTAAGGTTGATGATGTGAAGTTGACGGGAAGTGTCGCAGCACTAATTGAAATGTTACTATGATGGAGGNTAGCCCCACCTATTGTTATCTCTATGTCATCGTGTTGTTTTCTCTATGTCATTAGTAATAAAGCTACGGTCGTTCAGTCGCCATTGAATCGCGATACGCAGTGTTTCATTTCGCTAATCATTACAGTGACACCCCCATTGATTAACAAATGTCTGTTAAGGTTGATGATGTGAAGTTGACGGGAAGTGTCGCAGCACTAATTGAAATGTTACTATGATGGAGGCTTTTATAGGCAAGTCTCCTGAAGGTATGGATGAGTTCACCTGAGCAAAGGGGTGTGGGTTGCCATGCTCGATGGCTCTTAATACAATAAAACCCACCCCTGATCGTAGCTTTGAATGAGATGAAATTGTGTGATGTGTATAGAGAACTGCTGCACAATATTGGTCGCACTTTGCACTTCAGCCTACAGGCCAGTAGACGCCACTTAGTGGTGCGTTACGTTGTATGTCGCGGCACAAGCTGCTACGACATAATGACCAATGGCCCGTGCACCCAACGGCTGTGGCTTTGGGGTAAACACGGTTTCAGATAGCCTACTAATTTATTNTAATGACCAATGGCCCGTGCACCCAACGGCTGTGGCTTTGGGGTAAACACGGTTTCAGATAGCCTACTAATTTATTACAAGAGTCACCTCTTGTATTAAACACAGTAGAAGACCTCTTGAGTCACGTAGTACCTGTTGGCAAGATGGTGAAAGTTCCGTTCTTGTCAACCTGCACTACGCACGCTTGGCCTGATGATGCTGGTGTGGCCCGGTGCAGTTGATGTGACTTAGGCGGTCAGAGTGGGCACAAGGCGCTCGTGAACGCGTAGTTCTCATGAAAGTGCAGTATCTTAGAACGTACTCACTCACTGACAGTGCCCATGAAAAACTTCCAATAACTGATTTTGCACACAAAACGACTAAAGCGGAAAAAAATAAACACTGATAAGGCAATATTAATTTTTTTTCTATGGTACAAAATTATTATTCAATGTTATTGAACTATGAACTGGATGCATTCCAGCATATGATAAAATTTTTAGCAGAAAACCTGAATATAAACCATTGTCAGTAAATACATCAGTGGTAAGCTTATTGTATGCAACAAGCAGATATAGAACTTGGNACCTGAATATAAACCATTGTCAGTAAATACATCAGTGGTAAGCTTATTGTATGCAACAAGCAGATATAGAACTTGGAGAGACAGTAGGCCTACAAAATTGTAGTTAAATAGTGAAAGTAAATGATGTGGGGTCACAGAAAATATATCTCAGCAGTGGGCTACAATAGAAGAATTCCAAGAAAAGTTATACAATACAGTCTTTGTAGTGGTGACTGACGAGACTAAAATTGAAATGTGGGATATTTTGAAAGCATAACACTGAGATCTAATCAGCTATGGGTGTTTACCTTTTACTTGTAATTCAGGGAGATGTTTCTCCTAACAGAGTTCTAGGTCATATTACGGAAGTCCACACAAGTATTTTTGGAATGTGCACCAAGCTGGTTATCTTATGAAGCAGGGCTGACTGATGACACAGTTGCCAAATAACACAATGGAACTCACATGCAAACAGTCTCAAATAATTTGTAACCAATTATTTATGTACAGGTATGTAGCTATTCAGAAAGACAAAAATTTTGTTACAAGAAACTTTAACACGTTCAAAAATGTTGATCTTTATCCAGAAAAATGTGCATGTTGAAAAACAGTTGGCTGTTGATGCAAACACACTGGACATGCTTGATAAATATGGCTGGACCTATCAGAATTCAGCCTTATATAACTTTAAGAAAATTTTTTAACAGGAAATTTACCCACCAACATCCTTGCTAACATGATGGATATCAAATTCAGAGGCCAGTTATTTAATTATAAGAAATCCTCACTATTATTCTGCTTCCATGATGCAATAGTCTCTCATCATAAGGTTTCCCTTAGTAAAATAGTAGCAGATCATGGTAAAGTAGTGTGAAAAAGTCTCCTAGTTTACTCCTAGGTGTTGTCACTTTATATTCTGCTTACGTTGAACACCAGCTTCCTCTGCTTCAACTGAGAAGTAAATCTATACATTTGGACAAGTTTGGAACAAATTGCATAATCATCGAGGAGTTTATAAGGCAACTTATAACCAAAACTTTCATCTTTAATACTATGTCATTTACCTACTAGTTTTACATGTTCTTACGTAAGAGCATCATCATAAAAAATTCACAATGGTGCCATTGCTCACAGCCCAATAAAGCTGGCCTAACCAGCGAAATGTTGCATGGAAAATGTGTTCCCCTGACTTTTGTTTGTGTGTGTATCTACAAGTACCGCCCTGTGAGTTCTTGTGCATTCTGTCTAAATTTATAACGTAATTTTTGTCATTTTTTATCAAAGATTAAATAAAAGTACAAAATGGTGATCAAATTTTTAATAGATAAACTATAAGGACTAAGTTATTGCCATTTAACAAATTCAAAAATAAGATAAATAATTGATAAATTTTACATTATTTTTGCTCCAATTGATTCTATGACAATTCGATACCTATTGAATGAGTGCACAGTCTAATACTGTTCGCCTGCACACATCATCTATGTTCTTCTTCGTTCTTGCAAGCCATACTATAAAGTCGTAAAACTTTGTGCAGAATGTAATAGGCTGATCATCTGCTTTCCACACTCATGGTAAGTTACTACAGCTGACCATCATTTCGGCTATTTGGGACAATATAACATTGTTCATTTCTCTTATGTTCTTGTGTAATTGCGGTCCCAGGCCCCAGCCCGCTAAACTGTTTCAATCTTCCTGAGACAACATCCTGCGTGTGATGCAGTGATTTGTGACATTCGCCCCATCCTCCTGGGCAATAAATTAGTCCGATTACAAGAAAGTTATATAATTTTTTGAACATGCAGTGAACACAATTTTATTTTTTAATGAGTGGGCCAACTGGAAAATCAAAAGGTGGCCTTTGGACAACCTTTTGATTTTTTTGAGAAATAAAATCTATCAAAACAAATAAAATAATTTATTTTAACAATTCGTAATGTTCATCATAGTCGTGTGCGTACAATAAAAATGTAACAAGGGATCCCCAATAAAAAAAATAGGAGAATATAATACTCCTAATACTATACTCATATTATGGTGTTTGTCAAAAAAGTTTTTTTTTTGTTTGTGCTCTATTGAAAGGGCTTTGTATTATTTTGCTTTTGCATTACAGTACATCCAAAAAAGGTCCTTTTGTTTATTTTTCTGTTTTCCTTTTCTCCTTTATAAATTTAGCAATCTGTAAAGGTAAGTTTAAAAAAAGAAAGGATGGGAGCATGTTGGTTTCTTTCGTTTCACTGGGTGGTGTTTGTTTTGTGTTCTCTTTAATGGAAAAGTCCTCCAGTTGGAATGCGATCTATGTTCCCCACAAATTGCTTTACCACCATGCTGTGGGTGTTCTGATTGCTACTCATAGAGTGGCTCTCCTGCATCCCCTAGTACGGAGGGATTGGAGTCTCGTGACAACACATACAAACAATCCTGCCCTTAAGGGGATAGCTAAGTTCACTGCGGTGTCAAACTGAGTTTTTTTGTGGTGTTTACGCAACTCACTGCCATAATTTACTGTAACTACATGCAGTGAAAAATAAGTACAAGTGGTTGGCAACGTCTGCTCACATCTAAATAGAAACTGCTACACGGTACTCAAATTCTACTGGTACACTTACATAAAACAACCAAAGAAATTAGGGTAGAGCCATTCTCTATTTTTCTTGAGGTTCAAAGTCCATGGTAAGTTAATCTTGCTTTACAATATTGGCTCTGGTAAAAACTCCTGTCCCAAAATCTACGGTTGGCACTCATATTTTAACTTGACTTAGGTTTTCATGGCACCTTGGGCAGAAAAGTGAAATCATACCCTCCAAAACACGTAGTATACTGCATTACAAGAGGTTGACAATTTGGTATGATACAAAAAGTGATTGGCCCGCCAGGGGTGGTTCAATGCACTCTCTTGTCCCCCTGGTTGACACTGGCTCCAGTGAAGGCATGCGCTTGATGGTTCAGGGATGGTGGCAGTAAGGAGTGAGTGAGAGCGAGCTCGTGTGCGAGGTGTAGATGGACTTGCAGCTGGCAGCTCAATATCATGCCCATGTTCCAGTTNCAATGAGTGAGAGCGAGCTCGTGTGCGAGGTGTAGATGGACTTGCAGCTGGCAGCTCAATATCATGCCCATGTTCAAGTTCAACTTATGGCGGCGATGTGCAGTGTCTTACGTCATGTTCAATTTCAAGCTCGGCTGCTTTCTTCGCGTGGGTGATGTGTACTTTATACACAATTTTGCTTTCATCTTGGAGTCACACTGTGTTGCCACTTTTCGCATATCTCGTAGGGGCCTTCCCACTTTCGGTAAAAACCGGCATGAGCACTACTGCTGAGCGGTCTTGTTTTTATGTGCTTTGTGCATTTCTGGCGTATTACTTCGAATTGCCGCTGCTCAGTAAAAGTCTTACAACTGGGTTGAACCCCTAGACAGTCCGAACTTGTTAGCAGTTGCTGCTAGCCTGCTGCTCGGACAGCCATGGTTGCCCCAGGACAGCTGCCTCACCCAGTTCCTGAGCCACGTAAAACTTGGTAGAAATTGACTTGTCGGCAAACCTCCGCGTTAGCGTGACTTCCCCTGCAAAAAAGAAATGAGTTTCTTCCTGGGCCATGAAGAGTGTTGTTCTTGATGGGCTGTATTTGGTTCAAGTATTTTTGTCGAACAGCCTTCTCCCAAATAAAATTGGTACTCGCAGCAGTGTCCGAGGTTGTCCGAACTTTGCTAGGCCCAATCACAGTAATTATGACCACCCTCTCCTGTTGGACGGTCACCTGTAGGGCTGGGTAGAGTGACGTTCTACAACTGGAGCTGTGCAAAGTCAGCCAGATGGTGAAGTAGTAGGCTTCGGTATGCAGCCGAGCAGAGTGACATACTACAAATGGAGCTGAGCGAGTCAGCAGCAAACCAAGGAATGCAAATCCTATTTATACTCTTAAGCATAAAGCATAGGGCCGGCGTGGGGAGACGGAGAGGCCGCGGCAGAGAAGGCCGAAGGTTGGGCTGCGTTCCCTTGCGCCAACACCCGGAGGGATAGGCACGCGCCGAAGCGTGAAGTAGGTTGGCAGCAGCCGAGCTGCCGGCCCGCAAAGAAACCTTGGCATCACAGCAGGGGGGCAGGGGTGCCCGTGGCATGTATGGCATAATGCTTTTCTTGTGAGAGGGCAGCAGCTGTGGCGAGGCTAGATTGGGATAATGTTGTCACCTGTGGTGTGTCAAGGCTACTAACTACTCTTTGACTCCCAAACGTAGAAACAGAGAGAACAAATAAGGACAAGAGACATTCTGCCATCACCATAGTGCACATAAGCACACAGACACAACAAAAATTTTTTTTACGTCAAACTTTTTGTGATGGAAAGGCAGAGGGAAAAAAGGAAGTAGCACAGCAGTACTAGGTCCTTTGTGTTCCGAGCAGGAGGGGGGACATGAGGGGATGGTTACTACAGCGAGGCAACTGATGCTTGCTGCCCCCTCTCTTGTGTTCTACTAGGCTAGAGGCAGATCTAAAAATAAAAGGCGTAAGAGGGTGGCCTAGTTTCTCACCCTCTTGTTACCTCTCATTCATCCTTTGTATTGAATTTTATTACAAAACAAACATGACTGGCTTCTTTTAAATTATTGCAGATCACATGCCAACCAATTTCCCTTTCGAAAATGGTAACTTTTAATGTAGTTATTAATAATTTCATAAAAATATCCATAAAAAAGTTGTTTAGCATATCTTATGCACAACATCTTTTAAACCCAAAATATGGTAATAAAAAAAAAGAGTGTAACTTTGACCAATATTTTTAAGTATAGCAACTGCTAACCCTATAATTTAGCACTTGGTTGCATATAAAGTTCAATTACAACTNCGAAGGTTGGGCTGCGTTCCCTTGCGCCAACACCCGGAGGGATAGGCACGCGCCGAAGCGTGAAGTAGGTTGGCAAGCGGCAGCAGCCGAGCTGCCGGCCCGCAAAGAAACCTTGACAGCAGGGGGGCAGGGGTGCCCGTGGCATGTATGGCATAATGCTTTTCTTGTGAGAGGGCAGCAGCTGTGGCGAGNACAGCAGGGGGGCAGGGGTGCCCGTGGCATGTATGGCATAATGCTTTTCTTGTGAGAGGGCAGCAGCTGTGGCGAGGCTAGATTGGGATAATGTTGTCACCTGTGGTGTGTCAAGGCTACTAACTACTCTTTGACTCCCAAACGTAGAAACAGAGAGAACAAATAAGGANTTGTCACCTGTGGTGTGTCAAGGCTACTAACTACTCTTTGACTCCCAAACGTAGAAACAGAGAGAACAAATAAGGGCAAGAGACATTCTGCCATCTCCATAGTGCACATAAGCACACAGACACAACAAAAATTTTTTTTACGTCAAACTTTTTGTGATGGAAAGGCAGAGGGAAAAAAGGAAGTAGCACAGCAGTACTAGGTCCTTTGTGTTCCGAGCAGGAGGGGGGACATGAGGGGATGGCCANGTTCCGAGCAGGAGGGGGGACATGAGGGGATGGTTACTACAGCGAGGCAACTGATGCTTGCTGCCCCCTCTCTTGTGTTCTACTAGGCTAGAGGCAGATCTAAAAATAAAAGGCGTAAGAGGGTGGCCTAGTTTCTCACCCTCTTGTTACCTCTCATTCATCCTTTGTATTGAATTTTATTACAAAACAAACATGACTGGCTTCTTTTAAAATATTGCAGATCACATGCCAACCAATTTCCCTTTCGAAAATGGTAACTTTTAATGTAGTTATTAATAATTTCATAAAAATATCCATAAAAAAGTTGTTTAGCATATCTTATGCACACCATCTTTTAAACCCAAAATATGGTAATAAAAAAAAAGAGTGTAACTTGGACCAATATTTTTAAGTATAGCAACTGCTAACCCTATAATTTAGCACTTGGTTGCATATAAAGTTCAATTACAACTNGACCAATATTTTTAAGTATAGCAACTGCTAACCCTATAATTTAGCACTTGGTTGCATATAAAGTTCAATTACAACTCATAACAAAAAAAACATAGTATTTATTAACAAGTGTGCATTTCCAGTAATTAACCAGCAACTGATTAAATGTTCACTTCCCACAATGTGCACAACAGTAGAGATGATGGCACTGCACTTAAAACAGAACACCACAAAGTTTCCAAGGTAACATGACATGTATCGACAGACTACAAGTCTCCAGAAGTCACCAAGCTGCATATGAAGATCACTTGGACACACCAACTAGCGCAGGTCGTATGACACGCTCATGTAACTTGTAGCCTATTTTGGAGACGACAACAACCATTCCAGGCTCCTTGCCTTCCACCTCCTGCAAGAACGACCAACAACTGTGATGCTATAACACTTAAATACAATCAAAACACTTACCAGTTATTTTAACAAAAATTCTAACTGTTCTCACTAACATCCCCATTTAATGTTCATATTTTTTGCAACTTTTTTTTCAAATAAAAAACTGCCTTCAATCACTAGAACACCAAAATGAACTACTTCCATGTACAGCCATAAAAAAACTATCTCGGCTCACTGTCTTTAACGGCACCACGGTTTCCCCATGGTGAAACCCATTTGTATGTCAAGGTATTCTGGTTGGAAAAATATCTCTGAGCAAATGTTACTTTTGCAGGCAGGATAAACAGGGATGAGTGGAGGCTGTTGCTAATTGGAGATGATGTTAACAAAGACAAGTCTATTCTGGCCAGCAAGTTTGAGAGAAGAGATGGAGTTGAAATGGTTGTGTAGTGAAGATAAGGGAGCAAACAAGAAGTATTTCAAGAAAACCATAACTCCCCCACACATAGAGTCCTAGGCAGAGAATCCCTGCCTGCTGAGGCCTGAGATCATGCCAGGTACTCCAGCAATGGGAGGCTAGCAACTACCCATTGAGCCAATTGAGTGAGTGAAGAGATTTGAGCGGCTCTTAACAGCGAGGTCTTGAGAGCCGATGAGGGTGATTCAGGTAAGTATGGAGCAATGTCGGAATGAAGGAACGGGGGAAATGAGAGATCCCCGAGAAAACCCGCCGACCAGCGGCATCTTCCGGGAAGATTCCCACAAGCTAAAATCTGGGAGTGACCCGGCTCCGGCAGGGGATTGAACCCGGTTCGCCTTGGTCGGAGGCGAGCAGGCTAATCGCTCAGCCACTGCAGCTCCTAAGTCAATTGAGTTCATTAAAGAATACCATGTAAATAAAAATTACACAGTCACGCTTTATGTCTACCCTGAAAGTCATTTCATAATAAAAAAATTTGAATATATTTGCAGTCTCTTGACATCTGTATAAATTTAGTTTCTTAGAACACAACCTTGCAACATTAAAAATATTACAGTAAAGCACCAGTACAACGAACTTCATTACAACNTCAACTCTTTTTAGAATTTTTAATATAATCTTCTTCTGTCTTTAAAAATATTTTTTAAATTTACCACACTGCCAGTATTGAAGTCAGTCAATGTGCAATTGCTTAGTACACTACTAACTACAGTGCATCACTGGCCAAGTACTATGCATTTAAAACTTACTAAAGCCTCACTGAATGTAGTACACCATTTTGTACATATGAAAATAAAATTTGTACCTGTTGAAACAGAGCTTCATGTAGATTGGGGTTAAATTTTTCATTTAAAGCATTGACTGGACACAGACCATGTCGCCTGAAAACCTGCAATCAAAGTAAGAAAGTGGTAACATTATAATCAGCTACTAGGGGTGTGCAAATAGTAATTTACAAATGATTCACATTCAAATTAAGAATATCTTATGCTAAAATTGTGAATAATTTACAGTTCAATTCCAAGTGGTTATTTGTTTGACTTTTTATGCCTACTCATTTGAAATTGTTAATTTATATTTTTATTCCATAGTTAGCTGGGCCTTTACTAATAATGAGAACTAATAGTTTTTATGAATTTTTGCCATTTGTTGCAGCAGCAAATTAACGATCATTATATCCCAGCAGGTTGTTTACATTGATATGTTATTGAATAACTTGTTTAGAAATGTGATAAAAAACCAGAATTATTAAGAATAACCATTACACACACACATTTACAGAAATAGGGCATATTTCCTCTTTCTTATTGTTTGCAGCTGAAGAAATAGGCAGGTAAAAGGTTATATTATCATAGTTGTCCACTACAAAAAAAAGTTGTTTTTATTGCTTTTATTCACATACCACACGCCCCGTATGGCAAAAAAACATTTTTTTTTGNCTACAAAAAAAAGTTGTTTTTATTGCTTTTATTCACATACCACACGCCCCGTATGGCAAAAAAACATTTTTTTTTGTAGTTCCAGGGAAGTTATAGCATTTTATTTCTGCAAACACATTCATTCAAAAGTATGCGAATTAAGNTTTTTTTTTGTAGTTCCAGGGAAGTTATAGCATTTTATTTCTGCAAACACATTCATTCAAAAGTATGCGAATTAAGGTGAATAGATGAGGGGCATGAGACAGCGATACAGTGGACATGAGCAATACCAACATGGCGTTGTGTCATAGCTGTGGTGGAACATGACCATTCCCATGTTATTCAAAAATATTACTATTCAATTTAAAAACATTTAAACATCAAAATTATTCGCACACACCTATCACCTATCACCTATCAGCTACAGAAATAAAATGAACACACAACATTTCAATCTTGTTGCTCCATACAGTGAGATATTGAAGTTTTCTCAACATGGTTCTGATCGTAGCAAAAATCTAAAAAAAAATGTGCTGTGCTCACTATAAAAACTAGACTCAATAAAACTAACAGTATCTTTAAACTTTTTGTTCACTTCTTTAAATAATTTTAGTAATGAACAATTATTTCTAGACACTTAAAATATGGCTCTCAGTTTTATGGCAGTACGTAGAAAACATACACACTGGTCGCATTACAACTGATGTTTGCACGTGATCATACATACATAATGGAGACAACTAAATACAAATGTACATGGAAAAACAACAGAAAATTCTCTGTAAGTTTCTGTGCCAACTTGTATACAGTTTTGGCTAATCATTCACAAATAAACAGATAGAGTAGCTCCATTAAGAGCACATCGAGTTCCTGTTGATGAAAGCAGAAGAAACTAATTAAAATGAAACAATCCTCAACCCAAACTGCTGATACTAACTCAAACGCCACTTCACAGTACACTTGAGATGGTAATCAAGAAACCATAGTGTATGGCCAGAATGTTAACCTGACATACCTATAGACTAAAGATAAGGTAAACCGCTTATTCGTCTTCTGCGCATGTACCAAAAATTGACCCCCAATGGAACACAACTGTCAGTCACATCGTCAACAGTGATGAACGTGTTTGTTATATTTTAACTTTTAAATGACAAGCACTATTATAATAATAAAGTACTTCTACCAATTTGAATTTCATCAAACTGCATTACAAATTGGTTAGAGGAAGTNAAGTACTTCTACCAATTTGAATTTCATCAAACTGCATTACAAATTGGTTAGAGGAAGTATAAAAATATCTCAAAAGCACTTGTTTACTAAACGGTGTTCCAACCTCAAATCCAATCCATGCGGTTTTTGCTAGTCGTGTTGGCAGGAAAGCGGTTCAGTGTTAGGACAGGGGGACTGGTTTTGCACAGCCAGCGAGATCGGTCTACCTCTTCTTTAGTCTGTGGATATACCAGCCCTGCACCAAATACTTTCTCTTTCAATTTTCCATGGGCAAGTAAGATGTACATTTACAACACTATTTTATTCTTGTGGGAAGTTTCTCCACTTATATTTTCAATAATGTTTCAGCATCAAAGCAACAAAAATCAAAACTTTATGCAGGGTTGCAAGCATTCACAAAGTTTCCATTACTGCACAAAAAGCCAAAAAGTAGATTCAATACATAATTTATAATTCAAAAGCAAACTTTATAAGTTATCCAAAAACACCATCAGACAAATCATTTGAAAAATAATTCTTTCAAGATTATGACTCACCTGATTCACACTATATTTGATACCAGCAAAAACTTATTCTTTGTGCACTAATTTTGTTAGCAGGCACAAGTACAAAATTTTTAATTATAATAGTGGTGTGTAGGGCCCCACATTTATATTAAATAAAACGAGTTGATTTCATCATTTAAATTTNTTTTTAATTATAATAGTGGTGTGTAGGGCCCCACATTTATATTAAATAAAACGAGTTGATTTCATCATTTAAATTTTGCCATTTCATCATAACAATCTTTTCACTTTATTAAATAAATTTTAAAGCAAAAAATGCACGTGTTGTTATTAGGGCATGAATCTGCTGTTTTTGTAACAATTTCAACCCTGACATGAATGGAACTTGTTATTCATTAGTTTTAATCAGTACACATTTCCATGAAAACATTTTAAAAATATTTAACTTTAAGGATTGAAGGATAATCTGCTCTTGTAATTTAAGAAGAATTTTACGGCAAATGTGTGTTAGGTGGTTAAAAATGGACACATCAAGATGCGTGGGTGTAGTTAAAGTGAATTATTAGTGTTTTCAATCTATCTTATGTGAAATCTACATCAGCATTTAATCTCCCCACTCCAAGTGGTGAGTACAAACACTACCGTATTCTACGTTTGTGTGGGCTGTGTTTGCTATGACCATTACCATAGTAAAGTAATTAATTTTCCACGGTANCTACCGTATTCTACGTTTGTGTGGGCTGTGTTTGCTATGACCATTACCATAGTAAAGTAATTAATTTTCCACGGTGCATCATCTTGTGTTTTAGAGGACCACAGTTTCAGTTCTGCTAGAATTTTCAGTTAAAGTTTCAAGTTCGAGTATACTTGCAGTTTAACCTTTAGGGAGTCCACTTGTCCTTCACGTTACTGCTTTTCTTTCTTCTATCAGTAACTTCTAATTGCTCATTTGGAAATTTCAGAAATGAGAATCTCCAGTTTTTTAACGGCAGCTTGGAAATGCCTTTATGCTAAGATGAATTCCCTAAAGTGACAGATTTTGTCATGACCACAATTTTTTATTCTTTGTATTATTTCACTGAAAGAATATTTAAAAAAATGGAAAACTCAACACATTTGATTTATCAACACACACGCTTCTGGGTATTATTAAGTAGGTTGACACTGGATCAATTGCCTGATTAGTATTTAGTTATGTTATATGCGGTGAACTGGGTTCAGACCTTTTAATATTTCAGTATCACTTCCAGTAAAGTGGCTTTTGTTGTGTCCGAGACGTTAGCAGAAATAGCCGGCACTTTGTATTAATTATTTTGTGATGCCAGTGTCTTCAGTATATTTTGTGATTTACATCAATTGATTATTCATAATTTCATACATGGTTTCAAGAGCATGTAATGTTCCGCCCGTTTCTCGTTACGATATATTTTGAATNGTTTCAAGAGCATGTAATGTTCCGCCCGTTTCTCGTTACGATATATTTTGAATATTACAGCCTCACAGTTAGGCACCATATTGTAACGTTCCGTCGCACGTTACAGCCGTATTTTTAATAATATTTCTGCCTCAAATGTGGGCGCCATCTTGTAACGTTCGGCACTTGTTACACTGCCGATCGTTACTTTTGCCGATCGGCTTACCCTCGACTAGATCAGAAGGTAGAAACATGAGACTCAGTAATTTGGACGCTAGTTAATTACAAAATAAGTTCCAGATTATTTTGTTATATATATATTTATTTAACCAAGTTTCACAGTTCACAGACGGAGTTTCAGTTTGCAGAGTACGAACCTTCTCAATTACATAAAAAAAGTAAAGACCACAGCGTCACAGTCGTTTACAGTTTATTCACGTGTCTGAAAATTAGCCCGAAGAAATAAGAACTGCTGCTACCTCCCACACCGGCTGAGAAATGAAATAATAAAGTCTAGTTGCAGATGTGGGGGGTTATCGTCCTGCCCGAACGCGGCCTACGCTATCATTGCATGACGCTTCTGATGACTGCCCGGACTTGCCCTCACGGGCGACGTGAAGTGACTCTCACTGACGACTGACTTCAATAAGTGAGACTGCTCCAAGGGCGACAGACAGACGTGCCTTTTGTTCTGTCTCGCACCCCCCTCTCCTGCGATAACGGCCTGGCATCCGGCATCTGCCAGCAGCGTCATCACAAACTGCGCTGTGTCCCGCGCTCAACACGTTATCGACTGCTGCGCCGTCAACAGAAACTAACCTCTCGTACAACAAAAACTTGTTGACGTTGCCTGAAAATGCGCTGG